>VXBO01006810.1:122578-154050 GCA_013400135.1 Rhinoptilus africanus
TGATTCTATGATTCTATGATAATGCGCTCTGCGGCGCGCCTGAGATTGGCCTAGATAGTTCAAATTTGCCAAAGGTAGATTTTCAGGTCCAGAGGAGAGATTAGAGTCTACTGAGAGTCCAGCTTGCCCAAGTACCTCATGGATTTTTGTGGTGTCGCCTATTGGGTGAGAAGACAAGGCTAGAGCTGCCCAGCCTTGGGTCTAGACAGTCCCAGCAAGTTTAAATGCATACATATACCTGTGCATATGCACATATATGTGCACATTCCTCTCAAGGAGAGAGCAGAAGACAGGGCTAAACAGATCTGAATGTAAATGTAATATCTATATAGGCACAAAAATTGCACTGGCTTCAGTGGGAAGACAGTCAGTACCCCCTAAACAGTGGTGCTGGAGCAGTGCACCTTTGTGCAGAGCCCGTCCAGACTGTGGGGAGTCATGCAGACCCCAAAGAAAGCTGCAGCCATACTGGGTGTCAGGGTGTCAGGCAGTCTGACTCTCTGCTTGCATTGCTAGAACCTTCCCAGTGTGTGGAAAACCTGAGCATCTACTGAGGCGTGGGACTTTATGAGGAAATAGAATAAACCTTTGCAATTTTAATGACTTTAAGGTGAATCCCATTATTCTGGGAGGGAGAGATGTCTAATCGAAGATTTTTTGCAGATCTGGGCTAGGCTCTACTTTATTTTCAAAAGAATAAATCAGAGGTCCACACTGCACAGGCAGGACTTCCGTGGTCAGTACTCAGTCCACTGACCAGCTCCAGCAGCTGTGGTGGACACTGAAACCTAAGAGCTGCACCAAAAAGTAAAATTAAACAAAAACAATTAATAGTTACCCCAGAGAATTTGCTTGGCTTAGCCACTGAGTGACTTAGGGTCCAAAAATGACCTGTTGTGAAGATACACTTTGACAACCTGTGCGGGGAGCAAGTCTGATCCTGGGTTCACAGTGCTCAGTGACAGAAGCTGTCAAGCTCTACTTGTAAAACAGTAATACCTAAGGAATGGTATGACTGAGAAACTCCTGTTAGTGTTTACTGTGTTGCAGAGAAGACATTGTTCATTTCTGAGAAGAGCGCTAGGTTCAGCTGGAGGTGACCGACAAGAGTTCATTTGAGAGCAGACCATTCCGGCACTCCTCTCCAGGTGAGCGGTTTCAATACTGGGGAATGGCTTTCTGTGCCCCAGAACACTTTCAACAGATGCAGCAGGAGGCCTCAGCTCTGTTGAAGATGATTTCCCTCATTTTCAGGGTGTTTCCAAATATTTCTTGTCATTGTTCAGTCCTTCCTCTTACTTCCACTGCCAGGAGAAAGGACAAATGGCCCTGAATTAAGGGTGGTCTTAACTGTATCATCATTTATCCATTTCTACAGTCCACCGCATCTGACGGTATAGTCGGCGTTGTGTGGTGAGACCCCGGAGTGAAGTGCAAACCATCAGCCCCTGAAGCACATGTCTATCAGCTTTCAGCCGTAGGAATCCAGAAGAAAAACAGGCAGAAATGCCTCTGAGGATACTGGCAGGAACCACAGTACATTTGCACTGTGAAAAGACACAGTATCGGTAGTGCTTCAAGGTGCCACTCCTGTGGCAGCAGGAGAGATGAAACCAGGGATCCAAAACTCCTTCTGCGCCATCCTTCTTGCCACATCTCTCTTAACCTGGTGCCTCAAGAGGTGTGAGCAGAACCAGAGGCTGCAGGTGAACCAAGTTGCCTTGATTTCTGACATGAGCATCTTCGCAGAAGCTGAAGTGATCATTCATGAGCGACGTGATCAGTAGCATAGCCTTGTGACTGCTGCAGACAAGCACTGCTGATCCCAGATGTTTAAATATTGCAGGACCCGGCAGAATAATATAATTAGCTAGAAAAAATATCAGGACGTTAAAATGAAGCTTGAGCTCTTTTTAGTTACTGTCTCATTTTTTGACCTTTAAAGCAATGTTCAAGTTGTATTTTCTAGCTTTTTTTCCACATCTGTGACAAGTAGAAATATACTCTTATTCTCTCTTTTTTTTTAAAAAAAAAAAGAAAGAAAATGACACTGTCGTTATTTAATCCCCTGGCTCATCATGAATAGGGTGACACAGGATCAAATTCTGAGAGGGGTAGGAAATGCCTTTCTCACTTGTCATGCCTGCAGACCACCCTTGCAGCACAGCACTGTCACCTGTGCTCTCACACTCTTCTTACAGTTCTTCACCTTTCTGAAGTAAAAAGCCAAACACTTGCCACTTGCACTGTGGTCTCATGAACTGAGATGATGGGCAATCCACATTACAGTAGGGAAACGTTCTTCATTTCGTGTTTTCAGATGCAGAGGTTTATTCCTCCATCTCTCCCACCTCCTCACTAAGCGCTCCTTTGAGAGTCTGCAGCATCCAGCTGGAAAGAGATGTGGGCTGCAGACAAAACCTTGATGCTAGCCAAAACAACTTTACTGCCTCTTGCACGGGCAATGCATTGATTTTGTTTCAAAGGTTTCTCCCTAATAAAATGAATGTCAATAACTATAAACATTCTGACAAAATGTGACATGCTCAGCATCATAGGAGCCAAGCTCAATTAAGTGGGAGGGAGGCTGTTTTGCTCTTATTTGAGAGCAGCAGGAAGAGAATAGGAGGTGGAGAGCTGTAACATGCTCCTGTCTGGGGACGAACAGTGCACAGCATGGGAAGAGGGAAGCCGAAGGACTGGGATTATGATGTGTGAATTTTCTGAGCTCTGCAGTTATTTGCTGACCTTTTCCACCAAAGCTTCACTGTGATTAAAGGACACCCAATTAGGATGTGTTGTGAGGCAAATGTATTCTCAGACTCAGGGGACTGTACTTGCTTATGAGCATCATCCTTATATGCTGCGCAATATATTTAAAGCAGTGGTGATTAAAGCCACCAAAAATAAAGCTACCACACATTCCACTGTATGATGTTATCTATCCTTTGGGGTCCATGTTTGGACCATGTTTTGGACCCCAAGTTTGGGGTCCATGCTGAGACATTTCAAACACAGCAGAAACTGTGTATAGGGAAGTCCTGTAGGATTTCACTGAAATTCATGGTTTTGTAGGCTTTTGAATCACTCTGTAGAATTTAGTAGGGACCCTTCTCTGCAGAGCAGGGCAGCGGAGGTAGCACTGACATGACATATGCTAGGTAAGCAAGCAGAGCTCCCAAGGCTGTGGTAACATAGTGGGTGTAGGAATGACTATTTTCAGATGATGAGAAAACTGGTCAAGGTGGCTGCAGCAACAGAGGATTTACAGGATGGAGGAAGTCTTGGCACTGCTGAGGACCAGGCTGTACCTGTGCTGAGGGCAGGAGGAGGATGTATTCAGCATGATGCAAACAAAAAGGAACGGGCTGTGTCTTAAAAGTGCTCATTTTGTCCCAGGGAGGCATGCCAGCCCTGCAGAGCCAGACAGAGCTTCGGGGGAGGCACCTGGGGCCGATGCCAGAGACCCTCCACGGGGAGGACAATGCGCCATCTTCATCTTCAGGTCCAGGTCCAAGCCCAGAGAGCAGTCCAGCCCTGCCTGAGCATTATAAAGAAAGCACTGCAACTCCATTGTAGCAGGATTTTGGGTAAGAAACAGAAAAAGCCTTGCTTTTTCTTTGGCTCTGGAAAGCAGGCTGCTCTTGTGAAAGGAGAGTGGGGCTGGGGGTCTCGCTTAGGCTCTCCCCTGCAGGCACACAGCGCAGCTGGGGAGCAGGTAGCCCAGAGTATGTGAGCTCAGCTCACTGGGGAAAGAAGCCCACCGTGGCAAGCAATAAAAGTGATCAGGAAGGCCCATAAATAATACTTGACTTTGTCACAAGTGAAGGCTGCTTTTCAGCCAACTTTCCCTCACCCAGTAAAACAGCCTGCATTACCCTACTGACTGTAAACAACATTGAGTACGCAGTGGCTGCCTGCTTTTCACCTTTAGAGCCAGTGCACTGAACTTACTCATTATCACTTTGTAAAGAGTGCAAAAGTACTGCATGAAAATGAAATCCATTTCTCTTAGTGCAGCAGCTGCAAAAAGGCCTGTAGTGGCAAGCCATGGGTGGTCCTTCATTTTTTTCCATATGCCAAGTGAAAATAAGTCCTATTACTTTGCACAGGACTGTGGGAAAATTAAGAAAGGGTAACAATTAAATGGCTAGCTCCTGATCCTGCAACATGTCCTTCAAAGGCCCTGAAGCTTCATCCTCACTGGAAGAACAAGTAGCCAAAGAGGCAGCAACCCAGGGACACAGTCCTGGGCAGCGTTACTGACCTGGGTGCTATTTGCCCAGGCAAATAAACATGACTGGAGTCAGCATGACACCTCACAAGAATAAACTTTACCCTCATACAGGAAAAGACTAGCAAGTAAAGTTAAATTTTAGATGATCTCTTGCTACCTAGCATTCAGTATAACAATTTTCATACACTAAAAGGAGAGGAAGATGAGACATGGTATTGCATGAAATGCATATTGTTCATGAAATGGATATTGTTCATGAAATATGCAAAACAGGCTCCTAATTATTATACTAAATTGCAGTAATTTATTACATTGAATGCCTTTGACAAAAATTTAAAATCTGAAGGATTAAAACTGAGGCAAATTTTCGGCTACAAACAGCTGCTGCTGTCAGTAATGGCTGACTCAGCCAATAGCAGTGTGTGGTGCTTTTTGGGGAAGATAACTTTAACCTGCACTGAAAAACAATATTCCGGAAGGGTGGGGGAAAAAAAACCCAACCTTATTGATTTTTCACTCTGCCACAGCATGTGAATACGTCCACTGAATAAAACTGGCGGATGCAGTGGGAAAGAGTTCATACCTGCTGCAGAAAGGAACAGAAATTGATACCCAGCGCTCAGCTTATCCAAAGTGCTGGGTGGGTTTGAGTCACTAATAATTACCACCATGCACCAAAGAAATGATTCCTCCTGTTGGCACATGGTTCAGGAGGCTTTTCATTTTTCTACCGTGAAGGATATGGTGTGAAAGTTACTTTTTAGGCAGAGCTTTCATGAAGGGTTGGCAGTTAATCCTGAAGCACCCCTAAAATAACAGGATTAGAAGAAGGCTGGAGGAGAGGGGAAGGAGTGGGGTGTTTTCAGACCCACTGCGGCTCTCCGGCAACATGTGCTGCTCCGGTCCACAATTATGCACAATAGTGCAATTTTGTCACCCACCGCTCTCCCATTCCCCAGCGAGTACAGCATACCAATTAGCTGTTGGTGGTGACAGCCATAATAAATTTATTGTCACTTTAAAAAAAAAAAAAAAGGCATCAGAAAAAGGTTGTCAGTAAAAGTCGGTGAAAAAGGCAAGGGAATTTGAAGACTGGGAGTTTTTGTTAGGTTTCTTTCTTTTCCGCCTCCCTTCCACCCCGACATCACTTTCTAGACATATATACACATATTTAAAAATCCGCACACTTCTTTTCTGCCTGTTATCAGTCATTTCAACAAGACTGCTAACAACATCAGCCCTGCAGGGCTAAATTGGATGAGGCAACGAGGGAACCAGCCTGCTGGCACAAACTGGCGCAGTTCTGTTGAAAACAATTGACCCTTTTCAGGTCACACCTGCTGAGCCTTTCTTTCCTCTCGGATTGACCCTCTCGTTTCATACCTCCCAAAGTGGGGCAGAGCAAGCTGGGGTTTTCTGGCCTGCCCTGTGAGAGATTGCGATAAAAGAGATGGTTCCCGCTGTTAATGATTAACCTCTGAGCCCATTGCTTTCGGTGCTGGTGTCGCTGCCTGCTTATACAGTGCCCTTGTGCCATGGGGGCCCCTACTGAGGGGCTCATGCAGCTTAATGACTTCATATTTGCATTTTAGCATCAGTAACAAACCTTAAGTCAGGAGGGCTCGGTCCCCTAGGCACTGCGCAAACATGCTCTGGGGACTGAAGCTGCAGAATACCTTCTCTGTCGTACCCACAGCTCCGCAAAAATTACCCAGTCCTCGCTGACAGGCGATCCTCTGAGCTGTCAAACTCTGCCCCACGTGTTCAGCACTCAGAATTAAAAATCTTTTATAAAAGGGGTATTTTAGGGAGCTAAATGTATCCTACAGATGAGAAAAGGTATTTTTACATATCTAATTAGTCACACTTGATAGTAATAATAGCATTACTTGGCGTGTGCTGTGTTATTCATATTATGCAAAATACCAGATATCAGTTGTGACATTACCTTTTCTCTTTTATTGCTAGACCAGAATTTCACCAAACAATAATTTGCCATGTAAATTCTTTTTTTTCAATTTTTTTCTTTCTTCTTCTTTTTTTTTTTTTTTTTTTTTTTTTTTTTTTTTTTTTTAATTTTACCTCTTTTATGCAAAAGCACAGGTGTATCCATGCTAGAGAAGCAGGAAGGAGCAGATGCCAGGAGTCAAGATGCCAGGTGAGGACCTTACGCTGGCTGGAGAACACCGAACATGGCGGATAGTGCTCTCTCAAAGATGTTAATTTGCAAGTACCATTGCTCGACGCTGACCCCTCAGAAAGGGCAGTGCATGCACTAGCCATCGCCTTCATTATTAAGGATGCCACCAGTTTAGCTGCAGAGAGCCTGGGGTTGGTGTGCTGGAAACCTGCTGCCCTTGCGAGAAGGGTGTCAGCCGAGGTGGCCGGTGGCTCCTGGGGTACGCTGGCTTGCTCAGTGTGCCCAAGCCACAACACTGCTGGCAGCGTGCTGGACATGCTGGAGATGCCAGCAAGTTCCTGGGCAGGCTGGGTGCCAGCTCCTTTCATCGAAAAGCAGAGCTGCTGTTTGGAGACATCACACAGGCAGAGGTTTTATTCCTTGCCTGTCAAGATGCCTTAGGCCAAGGGCTGAGGCTCTTGGATGCAGGTGCCAACCTGCAAATATACCCCATGGAGGGGACATTCATCTGCCTGCTCCCATTTTGTGTGGCAATTTGAAAGCCCTCAGTGCAGGACTCAGGCAATGGAGGAGGAGAAAGACACAAAACCAAACTCTGGTGGCCCCAGGTACCTCTTGCTGAGGCAGCAAGATGTCTTATGCCTGGGGAGAATGTGCTTGCCCCAGGCAGGAGTGTCCTCCATCCTATGAGCACTCACCAGGGGCTGCAAACATCTGAATGGGATCAAGGGACATTTCCTCTGGTCCTCAGACTCTGGTCTTTGAAACATCATCACATCAGCCCTCCATGTTATACCACAGTGTACATGTGCTAGTGCTGCCTAGGAAGCTTCCAACAGATTTAATAACAGTGGACTTTGTTTTTTGTGCTGTTTAGTATAGTGTTCAGCCCTCTGTTCTGCAAAAAGTCTCTCTTCTTTCTCAGAAATAATATTTGTTAATTTAAATAGATATTTATGCCTTTGACTAAAGTTTTTTGTTGTATTTTTTTCTCACTCATGCAGCCATCCGCCTGGCAAAGATGCATTTGCCCCACTTAGTGGGATGGATGCCATCTCTCACAAGCAGATGCTGACATCCAAACAGGATCCCATGGTCCAAACCCAAAACCCTGTTGCTGACACCAGCTCTACGAACAGCTGTTGACAGGCAGTACCAATGCTGTTGTGCTCCTCACACCCTCTCTGACAGGACTGAAAACATCACCTGAATCCCCGTGCCCCAGACTGTCATCTTCAAAGCTCTGAAATCACCTTTGATACTCTCCAGGTTGCCCCAGCAGTATCATTGGTGCCCACATGTAAGAACATCACTGAGTACTAGTTGGAGGGTTGGACAAGCCTCAGCGGTCTCCTCATGACATCCCAGATCCGGGACCCCAGCAAGCAGCAAACTTCTGTAGACAACAGGCCAGGCTGGCAGTTGGGTGCCTCTGTCCCCCGCAGCAGGGAGTCACCCGCTCCTGTCACTCACCGCTTCCTCATGGTGGTCTTGCACGGTCCAGGATCAATTGGCCCAATGCTTCTTTTGAAAGTGTACCCAGCTCCCCCTCGGACTTGAGGGCAGTGACCTATGTCATAATTGCGGGCCTTCAGAGGGAGCAGGAGCCTTCCTCTTGATGCCAGAAGTCACCAGCTTCCATCCTTTACTTTCCCCAGAGGAGATTCCCCTGTGCATTTGCCATTCTTCTGGGAACAGACTCTACCTGCATCTCCACTGCAGCTAGGGTCTAGAGTTTTGAAGTTGTTGCATGTCTGAGAAGATCCTGTCTATCCCTCTCAGTTCTACTACATGTTAATTTTCTTTTTTAAATTTACTTTTAACATGTGGGAGATGTTCTTGTCTTCTGCTGTAATTTCTTTATTACAAAGGGAGTGCTGAGGCAATTACCTTGGGTTCCTGCGTGGTAGGAGAGCTTACATAAGCAGAAATCCCTTATTCAGCAAAATCTTCTATCAACCCGAGCAAAAGCATTGGAAACATATTGGCATAAAGTTGCCTTTGTCTATCTTGCATGTGGGTTTAGAGGAACATTTGTTTCCTACAGGGAAAGAAAAAGGTCAACGTATCATTTAAAGTAGGTTGAAACCATGTTTAAGGTCAAGATAGGCCTGATAGTTTCAATGAAAAAGTGTAGCTGAAGAAAGTGTCTTTGTCAGACAAAACAAACGCTCCCATTTAGCCTGAATGTCCTTTTGGAGTGCAGCAGAGGCAAGGGAGGGGAGAGGTGATATGATAGGAGATACAATTTTCCTAGAACCTTGTACTAAGGCAGAATGGGAGGATGGAGGACACAAAGCACATTTTCTGTGAGGTATTTGGGAGTATTCCTAATGTGAAATGTTCAACTCTCTGCCAAAAAAAAATGCTATTTACATAACTGTTGAAGCCAAATATTTTCTGACCCACTAATTGTCTGCAGAAAGTGAACCCCAGACATGCACAGGAAACTCTCCCTGGCTCCCTTACCATGGATAAAAATCTGATCTGGGTAACCTGTGCCTCACCGCGGCTCCCAGAGAGCACACCAGCAAAGCATGGTTTCATTTTCTTTACATGACAGCATAGGGACCCCAGAAGATTTTTGTCTCTTTGAAAACAGAACATAAAAGAAATTTGTGGAGTGATTGGAATTAAGGTTCGGGCAGTGTGAAGGAGTCAGGAGCTGAACTCTTGGGTCCTGTACCCGTGTTTCTCCACGTGGATGAAATGTGTTGGGTATGTTTGTTAGTTGCACAAGAAAGTTTGCTCCTTTTCAAAAGACAAGGGGTGGTTGCAAGAGCTGACATAATTAATGCTATGCAACTGATCCTGCTACCTGAAAAAGTACAGCCAGTTGTGCCTAAGAATTAATTGAATGAAATCAGATTAACTGGAAAGCATGCAAATGCTTTACAGCAAAAGGAGAAAAGTATCTGGACAAAGTATCACTTGGTTATCGTCTCAGGCACTGCATATTCAGAATGCATTACGAGCTATCTGCTTGGCAAGCAAAATAGCTGGGTAGCCTCAGATAACCCTGCAGGTCATGCCAGCTCGCGGTTGGAAGGGAGATCAACCCTGCTTAAGGGTCCTTGTTTTCTCAGGTTTTGCCCAGGCAGCTGACAAAGTGCTGCACATCATGTAGCTGTGGACACGCAGGGCTGTGGCACGGGCTCACCCCCAGGGCTCTGCACCTGGGGAATAGGACATCTGTGCCTGTGCTGCCTCACTGGCAGTATGGATCTGCTTTGTTCAGTTATTTGTATGCAGCACTTGAGGTCTGTGTGACCATCTGTGTTGTGAGCACTGTGACTGGCCTACAAGGGGTGGTGCTGGGAGCTCTGCGCGGGTCTGATCTGCCGGGTGAGAAAAGAGACCCTGTGGTGTTCCTGCAAGATGTGCAGCTTTCCTGTGTTCCTGATGAATGACGAGAGTGGACCATCATACCTGAACACTAGTGCAAGGCGTACAACGCTTTCAACATCTAAAATGTTTCATCGTCTCAGACTGTGCCAGCAAGCCTGCCCATGTCTTGATCCCAGCCAGTAGCATGTAAAGATTTACCACCTCCTTACTAGTCTTGCACAGCAATAATCCTGAGGTCTGCCAGCCTGAGGGACTAGTTTGGAGCAGCAAAGGATGAAACCATGTCGTGTGTTCTCCCCGTGGAGTCTCCCCACAGCCCCGAGGTCTCTGCCTTGGGTAGCACTGCTTGTGCAGCACAGGCATCGGGCAGTGGCTTGAGTGGGAGCTCCCTTGTTGTGGGTACGTAATCAGAGAGCTACATGGTTAAAGGAGTATTTGTTAAGAAACGGTAACCCCCAAGTGATCACAAAGGGCTATCAAGAGAAAGACATTTCCTGTGTCCTCCACAGCCTAATCCCAAAGCTTCACGGCAGGCTACACAGGCCCTTTCCTTTTCCTCTCAGTTCTAGGCAGAGAGCTCATAGGTACATAAAATGCTGCAGAGTCGTGATCCTTCAGTGACAACTTTACCTGGGATTCACATGATGATAGGCCATAAAAGAAGTATTTCAAAGACTTTACCTACATAAGGTGCCAAGGGAGCCTGACAGCACTAGTGAAGCCTACACAACTTCTCTCTCTGCATTGCAAGGATTTTAGAAGATTCTTAGCACCAATTTTGTCCATCCAGAGTTGGCATGCCATCCAAAACCCACACGTACTTCTGAGGACACAATGCTGTCCATAATAAGGAGGCCTCTTCAAGGAACAAACGTCTGAGGTCTGTTCTACAGCCTCTCAGGACTCAGTCACAGCTGAGAATGAAAAAACAACCAATTAGAAGAAGTAATCTTGTAATCCTCTCACCCTTGAGACTGCTATTACTTCACGTTTCCTTATTTTGATCTTCCATTGCCAACTTTCAAACATGCTGCCAGATACCACCTTGTCAACTACATCAGTACGGGCAGTGCCAACTTTGCAAAACCGGCACAAAGGGTTCAGGGTTGCTGCCCAGACACCCTGACAGACGTGTTTGTGGGTTTGCCTGGCCACCATGGCAAGCACCCGCTGCCATCCCACTGGTAAGTACGATGACTTGAACTTATTTATCATGACAGGGACAGAGATAATGCAACCATTTTGCAGCAAGCTGCTCTGCCTACTGCTGTGAGGAGTGGTGTGCCTCGGAGGGCAGGGATGTGTCAGGCTACTGTGAACCTGCATCTATAATGGCCTTATCTCTGTTCCTCTTCGTCAGTTCATTACTGTCACTTCTGGCTTGTGATAGCTGGAAATTTGATCTCCTGTTATTTTTAACACAGGTTATCTCGCTCTTCTACTAGAGGATCAAAGACTTGATGTCTCAAATAAAGGGCATGGGTTCAGTCTCCTAATAAACAAATTGGGTAACAACTTGAAAATCAAACATTTCCTTTCAGCTGCAACACTGTGTGTGTGTATGTCTTTGTCCAGTGTTTGCCTTACAGAAGACATCACATGAAGCATAATTCATTGAGTGTGTTCATTTTATTTTGCTCGACAGTGTCTCTCTTTTGTTAAAATTACAGGATGCATCCTCTGCTCCTCTTCCACTTGAAATGCCATGATGTAACTTTTTCCATTGTCGTTGTAGTAACTAAAATACTTGTTAATCCCTTGCCACTGCTCCAGGAAGTAAATCTGGAGCAGGGGAGAAGGGCAGGAGGCATTGGCTGGTGCTTACATCTTCAAAGCACAGGAATAAACCAATGGCAGCTACCAAAATGCTGGAAAGACTAACATTTTGTTTGCCTGACCACTGCAAGTTTTGAGTTCCTGCAGCATTGGCAGGATATAGAGTTCTTTGAAACTTGTTCACAGATCATGTTCTTGACTTTGATTAAAAAAGCAACGCTCTTTTAATAATGGCTGCAATCATTGTGGCAATTGTACTTCTCTGTAGGCCCTTCAAATTTGTTAAGCATGAATTTTAAATTGATTTGTGGGAAGTTCTACAAAAGGCCTGTCTTGATGCCTGTCTGGATTGATAGTCTCACTTGGCGTGTGCCATCCCAAGCCGTTCATGTGTTTGTGTTGTTGAGCATGTGTGCTTCAAAAGTGCTTTAACAATGTTCTGGAGGCATGGCGAATTACGTGTTTCCCTCCCATTCATCCCGGGCTCTGTGCCCACAATAACTCTGCAGCACAGGCATGGGAAATGCCGGCCACTTCACTATCCCTTGAGACTTTCTGTGAAGACAGAGAAATGAACTACCACTTTTATCTGTAATCATAGAATCATAAGATCATAGAATCACAAAATCATAGGGTTGGAAGGGCCCTCTGGAGATCATCTAGNCTTCTTGATGCACCCCAGGATGCCATTGGCCTTCTTGGCCACAAGGGCACATTGCTGGCTCATGGCCATCCTGTTGTCCACCAGGACTCCCAGGTCCCTTTCCTCAGAGCTGCTCTCCAGCAGGTCAGCTCCCAACCTGTCCTGGTGCAGGGGGTTATTCCTCCCCAGGGGCAGCACCCTGCAATTGCCCTTATTGAATTTCATGAGGTTCCTCTCCGCCCAACTCTCCAGCCTGTCCAGGTCTCTCTGGATGGCGGCACAGCCTTCCGGGGTGTCAGCCACCCCTCCCAGCTTTGTGTCGTCAGCAAACTTGCTGAGGGTGCACTCTATCCCCTCATCCAGGTCATTGATGAATATATTGAAGGAGACTGGGCCCAGTACTGACCCCTGGGGAACACCGCTCATCACCGACCTCCAACTAGACTCTGCGCCCCAATCCTAGACTCCAATCTAGACTCTGTGCCTCAATCCCAGACTGAAGGGTTACATTCTGACTGACTAAATCCCATCCTCCACAGTTTTAACTAGATAAGATTTCCCTCCTACTGTTGCGACAGTTGAGCTAGGTTTTCTGTGCACGGCCACGCTGATCAGCGGCGATCACAGACACTGTGTCAGGCATTCCTGTGTGCCTGCTGCCCACTCAGGTGTCTGGCGTCACTGTGCGCTCACGTCCTTGCAGAGACCAAGCTTCACCTCCCTGCTGGTGGTGAGCTTCTGCTGCAGATGAGTCATATGTACGCCCAGCTGAATTCCGGAGGCCATCTTTTATCCTAGTCAGATCTCATAAATCTCATGTAATTTCAGCTCTGGCATCATAAGGGCGTCTGTTTTCCTGGGCTTTCAACTTGATGGCCTTTGCAATTGCATTCCCAGTATTTTAATTAACACACCTATAGTCATATGCAGGCTGTGCTTGGTATCTTGCACCTCATGGCTACTAAGAGCTGTTTCCTTTATGGTAACATGGCTTCTCATGAGGTAATGTTGGTTCTTAGCTAGGCAATTAACCTGGGGCTGCCTAAAATTGTGCTGATGTTGAGACAGTTTGTTCCTGGTTTTTCCACATCTTGAGACATACTTTTTAACTTACTCACAAGCACTGTGGTTGCTTTCCCCATTATGCCATGAGGAACATGTTGGTTCTTTATGACACGAGGAACATGGTGGTTTTGGGAGCCGGAAAACAGCTAAGACTGTTAGGAGGAGTCTTTAAGGGTGTTGGCATTTTTGTTAAAGGCAGCTTGCGGTTGGGATGATACAGGTGAGGAAGCTCTTCCATTTTAGTCTCACCACTCAAAGAGCAGTGGTTTCATGCAACTATTTACTATTTACAGAGAACCAAGTAGATTAAACCAACACCTTACATCAACAAAGGACTTAATTTCCTTACCCTGAAGAATTTTATTCTCTTGCATTTCCTTTCTAGTATTGATCATTAGAAGCTCACAGAAGCTCTTTTCTGACAAATGAGGGAGGATAAATTTCTTTTATGAAGAGGCTGCAGTTCATTATTTCGTTGAGAGTGCAGACCTCCTGTTACTCAAAGGAGAAGTACTCATCAATAATCAGAGTTTATTTTTTCTGTGAATATACTTACTGGTGCTGGCAGAAAGCCAGCCTTCTCCAAGACAACTTGAAGTCATCTCCTTCACATGGAGAAATGACACTTTACTGTGTGACTAATTAGTTTCCTAATTAGCAGCTGGCAATGTGTTATTGTTTTTAATTAACTGATCCACCTAGGCTTAGTCTAAAACAAGCAACTGTTTATCATTAATATAAAAGTTAGATCCTGATATTTATACGTTAAGCCCAGCTAATATAGAAGGCGAGCCCTGCAAGAGCTGTGCAGAGCCTGCGCACCACTGTCTGTATTTGCTTGCATTTGTGTGTGAAAGTCTTCATACTGATACAACACCAACCTGAGGCCCACCCCATCCCCCCAATTCCTGCATGCATTTTTTCAGCATGGCTTTCAAGCTCATGTCCTTTCTGAGTGTTTCTTGCAGGTGGTTCACTATCTGTGTAGGTATAGATCAAGCTATGGGTGTAGTGTTGCCCAGGAATGCCTGTACATTCTCCTTATCAGTTTATTAAATGTGAAACACTCTAAGGTAAGTTTTGCTTTACGGCACATGAACAATTGTGTAAACAAGTACGGTCTGATTTGAAAGCAGACTGAGGAGCTTGGTTGAATTCAATTGGTTGATCCCAAAAGAACCTGTTTACGCAGCTGTGGCTTTTTACAAACTTGCTGCGTCATGTAAGTACCATATAAATATAACTTACTGAGAAGTACGAGGGGCCATAAGTCCTGGAGCAACTGAAGAGATATTAATAGAAAAGTGGTCTACAGCAGCCCAAGCTATATTAGACGAGGTCCATGACCGCCCGAAGCCTGGCAAGTAGAAGGTCTCTGGGAGTTTTATTCCTTTGGAGGAAAGGGCAGTGGGAGGAGGGGCAGGACTGGGCCCTTCTCAGAAGGAAAATAAATTATTGAGAAGCAGCCATAGGAGACTAGACCCACAACACCAGCCCTATGCACCCTTAGCTTTTGCTTCCTCTGGCCTTTTGCAGCGTGGATGCTTTCTGAGGCTGGGGGCACCGAGCCTGTATCACCATGGGAAGGAAGGGCCTTTCACCTGCAAAACACCCAGCGGGGCTGGGGGACCAGGGGGTCTCCCCTAGAACTTCCCCAGAGTTCTGAGGAGTTGCATCTGGAGGCTCAGGAGTCACCCTGAGCAAGGTCTGGTTAGGAAGGTCACCATGAGCCATGGTTTGAACCCGCCATATCTGGACCTAGCTCCAAGTTGAACCCTATGGACTCACCTAAACCTCCTGATGTTGAGTTCTAAACCTCTGGATGCTTTCCATCCACATCAGACAGGCTGGGAAATGCCAGGGAACTGCGTTCCAGCATGGAAAGGTCAGGCTTAAGTAACACCAGGCTGAGCTTTCTGCAGGGACAGTGTCACAGGAGGAAATCATTAACCTTGGTTGTACTGTTGGTCTTCCTACCAGCTAATGGCACAGCTGTAAGGCCGTGCTTGGAGAAGAGGTGGCAGGCAAGGCTGAGCCCCTGCGCCAGGCGCCCGTGCCAGCACGCTTGTCATCCCCCTGTAGGGAAAGGTCTTTTCTTGCCCCTCCTGCCTCTCCGGGAAATGCTGCATAAGGGATTTTACATGCTTGGTGAGATATGAGCAGCTCATTATCTTTAATGGCTCTGACATCATTATCAGGCAGGGATTTACCGAGAGGATAATGGGCTGTTGTTTGCCCCTGCCTTTAGCACTATCCCAGTGGTGTGTGCACACCCAGTCACATAACGCAAGCGATTGCACAGCCTCCATCTTCACCTTCGGGCTACAGTCCACATTTTTTAAACCACCCACTGCTTTACTGTCTGGAACCTGTACTGGAAACATCACTTGCCCTCCAAGCATCTTCTTCTTAGTGTGTGTTATGGAAATACCAGATCCTTTAGTGGCTGAGAAAAGCGGAGAACTTTCTTCTTTCTCATACCAGAAACACCAGAAGACAGTGAAATTTTTAGTAGATCACTAGATGCAAGAATATATTTCCTGGGGTTTTTTTTGTTGTTTATTTTTAAACTAATGTCCCTAATCTTCCAGCCTAAACCAATTTTCAACCTATTTAATTTTTTTATTAATAAAATAAAATATTCTGAAGTTTATTTACTGTAATCAAAATCAGAATACACATTGGCATTTGGGTGGTACTTTTAATCTGTTTTTCTCCTTATATAATGACACACATCTCTGTTCAATTAGGTGACTCATCATACAATTCATCAGTAGTGTGCTCTGAAAAACAGCACAAAACGCATTCCTAACAATTAAATACTTCTTTAAAAAGTTATAATCAATCAAGATTGATAGAAAGAAACAAGGTTAAGCCCCATTTATGTCATTTAAAATGATAGCATGGTCTATTTCACCGCAGTACTCATTTTAAAAATGGCAGCATGGTTTATGATTCATACCCATACCCCTCTGTCACATAATCACACGTTTAATTCCATTTAGCCACCTACATACATCGACTTGCTTTTCACCTTTATTGTTTGCTCTTTCACGCTTCACCCAGGCTAATGTGGTCCCAGAGCTCTTCTAAAGCATCAACAAAGACATGTTTTATTTATTTATTTATTTATAAACTTCATTTATAGTTGTTTTGGAAGTTTAATGCACAGTTAGCAGCTACTATGTAGCCAGAAAAATCTAACTCTGCTAAAGGCCTGCCTGGAGACCCGGCACCAGGAGAAGGTTGTTATCCAAACCCAGGAGATTAGATATTGTGATTGTCAATTTCAGCCCCCCCTAATGCCTCAAGCCAAACCATGTAGGCCTTGGAAATCTAGTCTTGGGCTTTAGTTTTAAACAGCATGAGAAATCCGAACACTAGGCTGATATCCTCATGCTGCTCCCAACAGCTGCAATCGGAGGGTGCCGCACAGCGCACCCTCCTGCAACCGTGGGCTCTGTTCCAGGTTCAAGGCACTGCAAGCATCAACCCCATGGGACTCAAAAGTGTGGACCTTTGTGGCATAGCTGTGTATCTACTGGGAAGGGAGCCGGCTTTTAGTCTGCTCTAACATGAAAAGAAGTGCTTCTGCAAATTTGAGATCTGTGTATCCACCGTGTGTAGAGAATTGAGAGGGACAATGTGTGATGTCAGTTAGAGATTTGCCTAAAGAAAGGTGGGATAAAAGTCACATCCAGCCATAAGGATTTGATCTAAAAGATGAAAAGCATTGCAGAGCCACGACAAGTTCAACTAGTGATACCTGGATATAATTATTTACTTAAATATAATAGCTCATCCTTCTTTTTTAAGCAGTTGATGAAGAAACAACCATTCAATACTATAAAAACTTCAGAGGGTGAATAATATTAGGGTTAATCTTGTGTGGAGGAAGGTGCCAAAATGTTAACAAATATAAAAATTACAGATATCGTATCAGCTCAGGAGATCTGCAGAACAGATTTCAGCAATCCTGTCTAGACTGCTCTGCCAGAGAAATAGTGCTGAAGATTTCTCCCCCTAACAGTCAGATCCCATTTGAGCGACTTACTTGTTTATCGCTTGTGTAATAAATTGACGTGTTATTGAGATTCAACATGTAGAAATTAATTGTTTTCTTCTCTGGGTACATTCATTAAAGCTGATTTAACCCATGGGTTGCTCCTGGGTAGTGTCTCTAGTTTATTGCTATCCCTTTTCCCGTGGCATTTCTTCCACAAGGCTCGCGGTGGTTTGTCCTCAGGGACTCCCAGCTTGAAACCTGTACACTGGGGGAGGAATGAATGGCAGCGAGATGACAGCACTGGTCATCACTCTGCAGATGAACAACCACACAGAGTTCCCAAACTTTCTCTGATGCAGAAATATTGCTGTTTGGAAGAAAGGATTGTCCAAAAGCAGATAATAGGAGTTCAAGTTAGTGAAGCCAATACACTCATCACACTTGCTCACAAAGCATTAGTGCCTTACTGTGCTGTCACATCCTGGAGATTTGTGCAGCTATCTATTAATAAGGATTATTAAGGTTATCATTCATACCCAAATTCTCAGAGTAGAAATGTCGCTAAAGCACTGTCTAATCTCTGGAGCTTTATTCTAATTAGTCAAGTGTTAATCTCACCTCTAATTTACTCTCTTTTGGCTATACCAAGTAACATAGATTAAACTTACTTAGTTAAAGCCCAAGTATGGCTTTTCCTGTGAACCACAGAAAGTTAGATCAAAACATTCACTTGTAACATTGCTAACATTTCTATTTTCCATAACATGAGGAGAAATAATGTGAACTTCAGCAAACATATCTAATAACTCAAACTCATATAGATTCTTGTGGAGTAACTTTTAACAAACATAAGTATCTGACAAATTTTCCCCAAACTGGCTGCAGTCAAGTTTATTGCTATTAAAATACATCAAGTGAAACTGAATAAATCAAGCTGTTTACTAGATTCGTGACTGATGGAAATGTTTTCTGTTCTTACCCAGAGTAATTCTGCAAATTTCACTATGAGTGAAACTAAATTGTGCATCAGCGGAGGTGGTAGGAAAGCTAAAGGTCAGTGTTTAAATTCAGCAGCTCCCTAATCTACGGTGCATCTAGAAATCAGCCCACCTTGGAAACAAAATGTGTCAGCAGACAAAAAGGAAACAAAACTGCACAAAGCAGAACATCTGCATTAAGAGACCACTTGAGAAGTGCCCAGCATGAGCATCACAGCGGGGCTGAACCAGAACCCAACAGGTGGAGAAGGAGTCTTTCCAGGTGGCCAGGCTCTTCACCCTTATTTCATCCCATTTCTTGCAAGTTATCATCATGCTCAGGGGATGATCTGTGTAACAGGCAACTTCCAGGTCTTAATGGATGGTCTTACATGAGCGCTGCTTGGATGAAACTCTGCACACTGGTGCAGAATGTGCAAAGTTGGTAAGGACAGCAACATTTTGCCCAAGATACAAAGGGACATTTGTAGGAGATGTTTACTCACTGAAGTTTCATTACAAAACTCAATTAAGAGAACAGCACAGAAAGTTAGAGTGCTGGCACAGTTAGACATCAGATGCAGTTTTGAGCGTGCGAGTGGATGGTGGGACAGGAAGCATTACCTCCTGCTTTCTCCAGAGTATGTCTTTGGTGCTGCAGATGTAGTGAAATCACTCTTAAGGAAAAGAGGGAGGAATGCTGAAGTTAACATAGATACGGTAAGCAGAAATATTACTCATATGAATTCATTTAAAAAGAGAAACAACAACTTTGAAAGGAAAGAACTAAGAGATTTCCATTTTATGAGCTCAGTGCAATGGGATAAAGGCAACAACAGATATTTAAAATAACTCAAAAAATAAGTGTCACAACTGAGAGGAACGTGAGAGCTGGAAGAGATTTCATTGCTGCACTGCCATGCTTGGAAATATTAACAACCAGCCAACCAACCACCAGAGACTGAACAAGAACAGAGCTGAAGTACCAAAACAGTGAAAGAAAGGTGCTAGAGCTTCTGAGGGAAGAAACTCCATGGGGATGCTGTATGTAGGTCTTAGTAGCAGAGAGAAGTGCTGTGTCACAAGAAAAAAAATTTATGTGCTAATTAGAGGAACTGAGGAGAGTCAGAGAAGAATATATCTACACTCAGAGAAGCTGGTAAGTAGCTGAGAAGAATGAAGAAAATTTTGAGCATTGCAATTCTAACAGTGTGATATAGTTAAGAAAGGCCAAATATTTAAAAGAGAAATGTAAATACACCACCCAGAAGTACGTGTCATGGTTTAACCTCAGCTGGTAACTAAGCCCCATGCAGCTGCTCACTCCCTTCCCCACAGTGGGTTGAGGGAGAGAATCAGAAGGGTAAAAGTGAGAAAACTCATGGGTTGAGATAAAGGCAGTTTAAAGGGTAGAACAAAAACTGCACACACAAGCAAAGCAAAACAAGGAATTCATTCACTACTTCCCATTGACAGGCAGGTGTTCAGCCATCTCCAGGAAAGAAGAGCTCCATCATACCTAATGGTTACTCAGGAAGACAAATGCCATTACTCCAAACATCCCCCACTTCCTTCTTCTTCCCCCATTTTATATACTGAGCTTGATGTCATATGGTATGGAGTATCCTGTTGGTGAGTTGGGGTCAGCTGTCCTGGCTGTGTCCCTTCCCAACTTCTTGTGCACCCCCAGCCTGCTCTCTGGTGGGATGATGTGAGGAGCAGAAAAGAGTGATGGATTCCATGTAAGCACTGCTTAGCAATCGCTAAAGCATCTCTTTATTATCAACACTGTTTTCAGCACATACCCAAAACATAGCCCTATACCAGCTACTATGAAGGAGATTAACTCTATCACAGCTAAAACTGGCATGGTATGGAAACACCTGCCTCTGCTCAGACCTCCTCCTCTCTGTCCAGCAGGGACCTGTTCAGGACACAGAGACACGTCAGTGCTTCAGGTGTCAAGAGGCACATCATGACACACCAGATCTGCATATTTCATGTGAACTCATTGGTTGTCCCTTGGTTTTGGTGAGCCACCTCCTGACAGGAGTTTTTAGGTGAGCTCTGCCTTGTGTTCCTGCTCATACCATGATACTCAGCAAAATCCATAAGTTTCTGCTCATTTGCTATTTACCTCTAATATTCTTGTCATTACTGGCTGCAGTACTAGTATTAGCTGGGCTTCATGAGGTCTTGCAGGAAGAGGCTTCACTGAATAAAGAACCTTCCACTTGTCACATGAGCTCTGCTATGGTGGTATGATTACTACGGTAATCATATTAAAAAACTGCATAACCTAGACACTGTGTGTGGCAGATACCATTTTCATTTAAAAAAGACTTTCTAAGCAGCCAGGAAGCAACCTGGCAAGCATCTAGAAATGATCCATGGTTACGAGAGCGTGTTATAGAAGTGCCTGAAGCTTTTGACCCTTAGGCTACCCAACAACTTGAAGCCCTGTTCGTCATGAGAAAATATCTACAGGAACATCAGCCATGAGCTGCTCTGTGCATCTAACTAGGGTTTACATCTGTTTGGTATGATACAGGCAGAGTACCATCCTCTGGCAGAGACATTCATTTGCCTTCAGGAAGTGCCTGGCCTCGACCTTCTTTGCTCTGTGGCAAAAGCAAGACTGCACAGCGGATCCAAGAAGCCCTAAGTAAATCTCCAAGAGGTGTCTGTTCTGATTTCACCTCATCATTACAGTACGATCCACTTCTATATGATGCAAATTCCCAGTTGATGTAATTTTAGGGCACTACCTTGTTATCTTGAAGATGCCTGCAAGACACACAATATTATTCCACTGATCAGGTAGCAGAAGAAGACAGAAGAAGACAAATTTTCTTTCTCTCCTGAAAGTCCAATTTTCAATGTGGTCACTGCAGTGGTTGTTCAGCTCCTCACTCAGAGAAGACTCTCTGAGCACAGGACTTCTCTGAGCACTCTGACCTCCTAGAGCACAGAAAATACAACAGAGCATTCACTGATTTATCTGTATGAAGAGAAGCAACTGAGAATACATTCAGGCAAACCCCTTCCTATTTCCCACGCTACAGTAACTTGGAGGAAGTTTTTTTCCTACTCTGTATTTTTCTGCGGTTTCTGTTATCATTGCTAAATACACAGTGACCCAGTATTTACCTCAGTAAGTAGCTCTGAGATCTTTGTGGCTTTCACAACTTCCCTGTAGGAATTTTATAGATCAAAACAGATTGTTCTGACTCCAGTGGATTTCTGTTACAACAGAGTCCCATTGCATTCTTCACTTGTGCTTGCAACCACTAATTTGGTTAACAAGAAGTGATCAGCCATGAAAATCCTGAAGAATAACATTGCGCTCTTGCAAAAGGAGGGACTCAATGCACTGTTTTGTGTAAAATAACTTCCCAATCAACAGTTTTAGTAAGAAAAACCCCACATAATTAGCCTCTGCTCAGCCCCCAAGGTTACCACACCAGTTTGCTCTAGATATGCTCTATGTAAACAAAAAATACTGAAGTTGGTGCAAGGGTGGCTGGGAGCAATCCCTGAACCTGAGTTACCCAGAGGTTGTGTGGGGTGAACAACCAGGCTCTCTGGATTTGAGCTCTGGTGGACCTGTGTACTGGGCACTAGACCCGGGTGGCGTTTCCAAACTGGAACATAAAACCTTGTTAGCTAGAAAGGTCTTAGCAAATTTAAGAGCCCTACTTACACCACCAAAGGAAAGTTCATACCTTTTGCGTGGTCCATAGAGGAAAAAAAATAATCAGTATTTCTAAGCTGGTGTGTAGCTGGTGTAAAGTGAGTTAGCCCTTTTAGCACAAGTGGAGCCACAATCTTTAAAAAAATATATATTTTAGTTGATTCAAATTGGTTCTTAGCTTCCCTAGGTATCTTTCCATGATGGTCAAAAAGGGCATGTTTTTCCAGTCACGTTAGCTCTGTGAAGTTACAGCAGAAGAAGGTCTAATCCTTATTAACAAGCTTGTTGGGAAGGATGCTTGGCACCAGGTTAGCTGACCATAAAGGGCCTAGGTTTCCCTATATGCTTGGCTATATCCCTTGGCTAGCTAAGCATAAATCAGAATACCTATACACATTGGAGTATCCAGACAAGCACAGAAACTTATACCCACCAGCCCTCTATCCCAGCAGGGAGAGAGCCTCTTCCTTAAAGGAAAAACTACATAAAGGATGTGGTTACGTGGTGATTAAAATATAATGTGCAATTATGTGGCAGTTTTATAGCTATGTTGGACAAGGTTTCAATAATAAGATCATGGTGATGAAAACATAATTTTGCTGCCTTTCTGTTCTGGAAGGGCAGGAGCGGGGTTTGATATCAGAGCTTTCCTGGTTGAGAGCATTGCGGGGAACAAAGGCATCAGCTGCTTTATGCCAGCATCCAGATTCTGATGGAAAAGCAAGTATTATTGCTGGCATTTGCAAAGCACCTGAGTAAGGGGAGTAAGTAAGGGGAGATGCCCCAGTAAGGGGAGTATGGAGAGATGCCCCAGCCACTGGGTCCTGCCATGGTGGTCCTGGAATTCCACCCTGGAAGCCGGCAGCCACACACCCTATTTGCCAAACCTGCACTGCGGCGTGTGAAAACACGAAAAGCGCTCTAGCCTCACAGACATAGATGCATGTGAAAAGACTTGCAGGCAGAGGGCTTTTGATGCAGAAGATTTTATGTTGTTATTAATTACAGAGACATTTTTTCTGCCTCCATTAAATCCAGAGCTTATATTACAAAAGATAATTGCTTCTGAAGTGCATTTAGGATGTAAAGTTGTTATACTAAAAAGCTAATAAAATGCTTATTCTAGTACTCTCTACATTAATGCGTTTTTGAAATAAGGAATTGCTCTGTGTGCAGTGCTGATGCATATCTTTTTTTTTTTTTTTTTCCAGAAAAGATTTTAATAGCTAGTTCCCAAGGAGCTGTGATCATTTTCTGTTTTCTGCTGTGACCTTTCTATCGTTCCAACAGTTGAATCTTGTCTCAACAGCGTGACTATGTTGTCTCCAAGCTGCATTGCAAGAAAAAGGTAAGTTGTTGCTCTGGTTAATGAGAACGGAAATGCATGGGATTTTCTACTGACATAGAAGATTTTCTTTATCATCTTTTTCCAGGCAAAAAAGCCTCCTTAGGAACATGACTCATGCTGCAGGCAAGAAGGAGTAATTTATGGTCAGCATCTCCCAGGAAAGCAACACCACCACCATTTGGAGTGTTGTCCATCATGGAACAAAGGAGAAACACGGAATTGTCACTCCCAGTTTCCCAAAATAGTGCAAATGTGGCATTAGGTCTCTCTTGAGCCCTCACTAGTACTTGGGCCTCAAGACCCACAACGCATAAAAACAAATGTCATTTAAGCTGGGAAAGGAGGAGAAGAAGAACGAACTATTTGTGTAGCCATTGAGGAATGTTACCGTCATACAATTAATCAGATGTACCTCTCTGCACTTCGGCGGGAGGAGTATTTTAAAAGGAACTAAAGAATGCTGTAGAAGCTATGGGGAGTAGGAAACGTGCTGCATATTTGATAAGAACAGGGAGTGTACTCAACCTAAAAGCCCATCCAAACTTTCATTTTCCCTAACCAAGAACTAAAGCAGACACTATTATTTTTTTTTCATCTCTTGTTAGCACTGCATAAATATGTATTTCTACAGATTGTGAAGCGACTATAAAATTGGCATCTCCTATGACGAATGGCTTCAATGCTGAAGCACAGCCTCTTCTACCTCTCCTTCCCCCGCTGCTGCGACCCCCAGCCCTGCGACTCCCCAGCATGTGTTGCATGCACCTTCCATCTTACGCCAAAACACAGCATCCCATTGACACATGAACACAGACCAGAGGGCCAGAAAAAGGATTTTTCTGGACAGACCAATGATTAGCCCCAGCTGAACTGCCTAGATTTGGAGGGTCCTGGCCACGTCTTCGGCTCTCGCAGTCATGTGCAAATCATTGCACGCTGTTACCCGCAGTGAGTGACCCGTGTGCCCTGCCCCCTTTGCCGTGTCCTTGCCGTTTTAGGGCATGCTGTTTGCTTGTGTCAACTATGTTGGAGTTCCCAGATTGCTTACCATGCTGCTGTTATTTTGCCAGAGCTGGAATAATTTCAGTCCCTTGTGATCCAAAAAAGCATCACTGGAAACATCTTCACTCCAGATCAGTCCTCAGTAGAGAACATGCACGACAGGTAGAATTTCATAAGCAACTGACGTGAAGCTCCCACAGAAACCACAGATACTTTCTGGGATACGTTGTAAAGTCTGCTCAGTGAGGAAACCGATGCTAAATATAACAACAAATTGCTGCTTAATGAGTAAGACTTCATTCGGCAGAAAGGATTCCTCACCAACCTCAAACACTCAAGGTGTAGGAAGCCTTGTAATGGAGAGGGTGAGGATGGCGGGGTAGCAGGGTGGGGTTGGTGGGGGCGGTCTGGAAGTAAATAGTCTTAATTTAGTGTCAAGCAGATCTGTCAATATTTTCATAATCTGAACAAGATCATGTATTTTCACACCGGGACAGGAAAATGCCTAAGCTGAGACATTCTTTTCAATGTGGCAAATGCAGCAGAATAAAATGTGCTTATTGCAAATGATTCCTATAGGAAATAAGTGCATTTCTATAGGAATAAAATGATATTGCAAATAATTCCTATGGGAAGACACATATAGAGCAACTGATGGTGAATGGCATGATTTACTGAAGGAAAAAAAAAATTCAGACGAAGTTTCCGTAAGGTCTAGTGTGAGGAAGACTGATCATGTTCTTGCATTTGTAAAATAAATGCTAAAGATAAGATGAAACCACTACTGCTGGTATCCATGATACAGTTGGCTAATGGCTTGAGAAGTCTCAATACTTGCAGGTTAAAGTGGAGCTGGAGGTCAAATTTTCTCTTCAATGGGGAAGTCTGTGCAGGGAAGGTGAAGTGATGAGTCTACGCTGACCCTGCAGTGCCCAGTGTCTTCCCAGACATCGGTGAGTGTCCTCCCCTGCTGCCTTGGCAAGTCTGCTCTGTTTGCCTGCGGTTGGCGTGCGATGCAAATTGGCAGCACTCCTTCCTGGTCTGTGTGTAGATGCAGCTGAAATAATAGCATTCAGACCTGAAAAACAGGAAACCTAATTATTGGAACGTTGCAATTAATGTAATAGGGTGACGGAGAGTGCAACTGGTAAACAACTTGATAATGGGCCAATGAGGAGGACGTCTGGAGTCCATCAAAGGACTAACTGAGGCCTCCATAAGACACCTGTGGTGTTTTATGACAAAGACATCCAAATATAGTACTCAAAGACGTGTGGCATGAACTGCACACATGGTGCTGCTAATGACGGGTGCTGGAGTACATGCTTAGCATAAGAATACAATAATTACCCCGCTAAAAACGCGCGCTAAATGCATGATAGACGGTAACAACTAAAAGGCATGATGTGAAGAGAAGAGGATTAGCTACATGTAAGTCCCAGGGAGGTGGTGACGTGGACTGCTGCTGTGGCTTTCACCTCGTTTCACTGCACACCCAGGTGCTGCAGTGAGCTCAGGCGCCGCTGGCCACCAGCGCCCGCTGGCTGGGTAGCCAGCTCCTGGCATTGCAAGTAGGCAAGCACGAGCCCAACCAAAAAAACTCAAAAAACCTGCAGCTTTGAGTGCCACCCCCGGAAAGTGCCTGGGGAGGCGAGGGAGCCGCTGTTCTGCCACAGAGCTGACACAATTTGTCACTGCCACGACAGCTCATCTCTGCTGGTGGGTGTCAGCGGGAGAAGAGACCAGAGCTTGAGAGGTGGCAGGGGAGGAGCAGGTCGGGAAAATACATGAAGGCAGAGCTGCACACAGACAGACAGGGTTAATCCCAGAGGGTTTTATGCTTCTTCGCCCTCCTGCACCCCCAGAAACTTCAGAAAACTCAGATTGACTGCGTAAGTGCACAGGCACAACAGAGTTATTTATGTAGGCGCAGTGGGAGGGACCTTTTGCAATGACTCGAGCGCTGAACATCGGTGTCATGTCCATGGAGGCTGCAGCCTGCCCATGGGGTTTTTGGCAAAAACACGGGCCCAAGGTGCACTAAACCAACTGGACATTTTCTGCAGGGAAACAGCTTTCTTTTTTTCTTTTTTCTAAAGAAAAGATAAAGGAAGGTATAGCTTGATTAACCCGACAGCTGTCCAGGCCAAGAGGCTTTGCCCGAACCCTACCAGCCAGACCACTGGCTCTGGGGGCTGGGGATCCAAATTCTTGCTCTGAGTATGTTAGGCGATATATCACTTTCTTTCCTTATGGAGATGCTGCTTGTGGTGCGGATGGTTCAGTACGGGATGGCTCTGGGCATTCACCTGAGGCACCAGCATTGAGTTCAGACCTGCACTCCAAGTAAAAGGTTCTGATATGGAGTGAAACTGCCCGGCTCCAGAGGCTGAGGGGGAAGTTCAGGTCCCCGGCCCCGCAGCTGGGGCAGAGGAGGTCTCTGCTCCGTGATCCCCTCGCCCTTCCCTCCCTTTTCCCTGATAAGCTTTAACATCCTGTGGTTCATCCTCCTGTGGAGCGGGAAGATGACCAGGAAGCCAGAAGAAATACACAGAATGTCAACAGCATGTATTTCAGAGTTTTCACATTCCAGTGGGGAAAACTTAGATGAGATAAAAAAGCCTCAGTTAATTGCATTTCATAAAAGGAAGGCAGTTGCTCTAAAATGCATTTCAGGATCAGTAAAATCAAGTAAGAAGAAAGAATTCAAGGAGCAGTGCTTAATTTTAAAACGTAATATGTTATACTTAGTCTGTCATGGGCCTTTCTCACTGAAGGGTTAAAACACCTTTTATGAGAGGAAGAAGGTTAATATAATTTATATTAGAAATTATTATTATTATGGCAGAGAAATCAGGGCAAGTATTTTTATGCATGCCCACGTTCTGGCAACGACAATTTACTTTTCTAATGCCTGTGGGACCCTGTGATAAATGATATTACCAGCCATGCCTCAGCAAATCAGTGCTGCGCACACACAAGCAGTGTGCTGGCGGGGCAGGAGCACCAAGAGAGACCGAGCAGGACCGCAAGGAAGAGCTGCTTTGCATCCTACAGCCTTGTGCATTGCTTTTCCACCTGCAGGGGAGCTGCCAGCATGCTAAAGCCAGCGGGGTTATGCCAGGGATGAATTCAGCTGTTATCTGCAGCACTTTTCAATAGCCGTGTTGTTGCTATTGCCATATTGCCACTTAAAGACATTCATGGCATATGGGATGTACTGAACACACAAATCCTTCAATTACTCACCAAATGCTGTGAAACTTGTAGGTGGCTCGGTACTCGAGCAAGCAGCACTTGCAGCTCCCAATTACTAGCAGAATGCCATGTACGAGCCCACAGTGTACTTGAGAAATTAATGGATAATTAGCCTGGATTGGGAGAATTGTCAGACTTCAGATTTTGCTATAGGTCTAGTGCTAGCAGATCAGCATGTGTAACAGCTAGTTCTGAGCATGGTTTATAATGCCAGGTCTTCAGCTCTTTAAGGCAGAGTCCAAGATCTCTTATCTTGGCTGTAGACAGGTCCCAACCAAAGCAAGCTATGGGCTCCCAAAATTCTAGCTATTGCAAAGGACTTAAATTAATTCATAAAGCACAAGGTTGTCTTGTCAGAGGAGGCTTTGTATAGAAATGTTAACCTCTGAATAAACAGTATGTTATATGGATTAAGAAATGTGTAAGTAGAAGATTTCAAGTTGACAGCTCACCTTTGGTAGGATATACGAAGGGGAATATAGCATATGATACAGCCCATGTTGAAGAATTATCTATCAAGTCCTGAGGGGAAAAGAGATCATATGAGCAACTGGGAAAGTGTCATAGGAAAGCAAGGGGAATATCCTGCAATATAGGTTATGACAGCTGGGACTAAATATGTTATTTCAGATCTACTTAAATTGGCTCAAGATAGCTTTGCCTCAGACTGAACTAGAAAAATAAATTGGGAAGGAGCTGCTTCCCGGGCTCTGAAGAGGGTGGGGAAAGCCAGGTGGTTTGGGATGTGCAGAAGGTATTTTGGGAGTTATGGATTAAAAGAAGACAGAATTCTTGCTACTGTGTCATATTGCAGGGGCAGTTGCCATAGCACCATTTGCTGCTAAGAATAGATTTCTATAGCCCAGCAGCAGGTCAAAATATTTACAAGAGTTAGGATATTTTTCAGGCACAATTCAAACGAAATGCAGGACCCTGTATACAACTGCTGAAAAGCACAAGGTGTAACTCACACACCCCAGTGCCAAACAAGAATGAGGTGGGGTAATCTGAGCACAGGCATCTGGTGTTTGACGTGGCCTTCCATGAAAATCAAAGTAGTCTGTGACACTTGGTCTGTCCCTCCTGAGCCTTGTATTGGGAAACAAAGAAACAGAGCTTGGATTGGGAGGCAACCCATTTTGAAGCAGAAGATTTTGTAAAACCAGGGGTCAGCTGAGAAAGAAAAATGATCTGAAATTACTTTTCCTCTCACTCACTGCCTTTTCCTTCGTAGGGAACCTGGCAGCTCTCTGTGCTCCCTGTGGTGCAGAAAAGAGATTTCCGAGTCTGAAACAGGAATCTGTCCTCTCTTGCTGTTGTCTCCAAAATGTGGCTGGCAATCCAGCTGCCACAGTCAGAAGCAAGCACAGCTGCCCCTTTCAGGGACAGGAATAACTTGCCCCAAAGCAGAGGTTTGGAGGCAGTAGCTGGAAGTAGGTTGCCTAATTGAGCTTGTGTTGTGCATTGGTGCAGCAGGGGAACTGTTCTTGCTCCCCCAGCAATTATCAGGTAGAGAGAGGTTGAGCAGCACAAAACAATTCCCAACGCTGTGTTGAACCAGAATCTGATGAGGGAAACACGCTGCTGATATTTCACACTCCGCAATGCAATGGATCCACCTTCCCTGCCTCCCCTGTGTATAGCCGTACACTTGGACTGAGCTGTCAGGGCAAACTCTGCACATGCGTCTCTCCTGACGTGGAGCAGGGTTGAAAGGTGGAATTCAGCCTATTCTTCAGGAAGAAAGATAAAAGGTGATGACAGTCTCCATAAAAATGACTGGTTTTTCACTTAGGACACTTCTGACATAAGACTGTATTCATTTATGAGAATTGCAGTGTCTTCCCTCATCACAAGTTTGATGAAATCCAAGAGACTTACTGCAGAGACAGGCAAGCTGTGGGCAGAGGATGCTGAGTCCTTTTTAGTGGTTCTGGGGGATTACTGCGCTTTCTGGAAATATCAAAGAATGGGAGAAAAGAGTGAGCAAGAAGGAAAAGGCAACTACAAGACTCTGTCATCTTTAGAGGATATCAATTAAGCACAGTAACTCCCTGTAACAATGATGATACACTTTTTGCTTCTGAGCCCTGCTGCAGAACAAGTAGCTTGTTCTGTGCAGTGTATCTGCTAATTGCTTATCTACCACTCTCATTAGAAGATAATAATTTTAAAACCTGGGCATATGAAATAAATGAGATGGACAGGGGCTAAATACTGACAAAAAAACCCAGGTAGTTCTTATAAGTCACCAATGTATTAATAGCTTCCTCTTATTCTTTTTGATGTGCTTGAGCTACACGCAGGGATTCCCATGGCATTAGCATGATGAAACCTTTTTTACTTCCTCACTGTGACATTCACAAGAGGACATTTGCTAACTGTACCTTTTTGTTCCGTGAACATCTGTATGGCGCCTTCTCTGTCTGTTTCACTCACACCTTTCTATACCAGTTCATCTTTGATTTGTTTAAATCTCATCATCTCAGCGGTGGATATACGCTGGACTGCAGGGCAGGCCATCTATGAACATAAAGAATTTCCCATAAGGGCGTGTAAGAAAGGCCAAGGTGAGATATGGAGACGTCCTTAAGTGTTTGTGTCTTACTGCTGATCTTATTGGAGAGAACAGTTATCAGCCTACTTTCCTCCCAGGAGGAAACCAGAATATGCTATTCTCAAAACACAGCATGTCTTCCTCTTAACCACAGCCTAAATTACCAATCCAATAAATACATGACAGTGCTTGTGCTGACCTGTAGCTAAGAGGATTTCAATGGCACAGATCAAAAATAGAAGCCAGTCCGTACAGTCACTGTGGGGATTTCTTATCATTTGGAATGCCCCATAACAAGTTCATCTTTGAAGTTGTGTAGGAGGGGTGTAAAGAAACATGGATCTTCTCAGCAAATGAAGTTCTTTGCGACTGTGCACCCAGTATGAAGGTTTAGCAAGCTGAGAGCAAACGCACAGGAAGTGGGTAGGAGTAGAAAACTGAAAAAAGCCAAACCAAAATAGTAGAAATAGGATGAACCCAGTCAGGTCACTTCTCCCACCGTGTTGTATCTGGGCCAAAACCACTGCGTTCTGCAGAATACCGGCTTGTAGGAGGGAGGACTGCAGGCAGAGAAGAGCCTCCTGCTCACTGGAAACAGGCAAACAACTCCCAAAAGAAAAATCACTGCCTCAGCTATGTGTGAGACAGGGTCGGGAACCTGGAAAACCACCTCGGCTGCTGTTACGCTGGGCTGTTTGCTGTATGTCCCGCATCCAGGTGTGCCAGCCATCACCGGAGCACAGCATGCCGCACGCTGCTGCATGGCTTCCAAGTGCAGGCAGGCAGTGTACCCTTCCCCAGCTGGTAAATCTGGTTGGATTTGCAGGTTGGTATTAAACCTGCAGTCATTCTGCACTAACATATTTTCTGAGTGATTGCCCTGTTTTTCTAAGGCACATGAGGTTCACTGTACCTCCTGGGAATGTACCCGCTCGTGGTGTTGTGATGGGGTAGGAGGCGTGGGGGTCCCAGCCTCCATCCGCTCTATTACCTTCCTCTGTCCCTGGGAAGGTAACGGAATGACTCATTCTGGATGTCATATCCAAGCACGTTCAGGAACAGGAAGTTACTGGAAGTGGTCAACATGGATTTACCAAGGGTGAATCATGCTTGACCAATCTGATAGCCTTCTATGATGTTATGACTGGTTGTCTGGATGAGGGCAGAGCAGCAGATGTCATCTACCTTGACTTCAGCAAGGGTTTTGACACTGTCTCCCATAACATCCTCCTTAGGGAACTGAGTAAATGTGGACTAGACGAGGGGATAGTGAGGTGGATTGAGAGCTGGCCGTGTGACAGGACTCAGGATTGTGAGCAGGGTCAAGTTGGAGGCCTGTAACCAGTGATGTCCCCCGGGGGTCAATCCTTGGACCAGTATTGTTTAACATATTCACCAATGACCTGGACGAGGGACAGAGT
>VXBO01006810.1:154140-176261 GCA_013400135.1 Rhinoptilus africanus
TCTTTCCGGTGAGGGTGACAGAGCACTGGCACAGGCTGCCCAGGGAGGGTGTGGAGTCCCCTTCTCTGGAGACTTTCAAGCCCCGTCTGGATGCAGCCCTGAGTGATGTGCTCTGGGCAATCCTGCTTTGGCAGGGGAGTTGGACTAGATGATCTCTAGAGGTCCCTTCCAACTCTGAAATTCCATGATTCTGTGATTCTGACAGGGACATCCCAGCAGAGAGGTGGAGAGCATCCTTTCAGTTGGTGAGTTTGTCTATGGGGTTTTTGTTTCCCAGATGACAGTTCTACTCTAGATTAGAGGTAATTTTTATCTGTATGACTAGGGTACTGCGAAATCTAATGCTTACGTTGTGGGAAATGTCGTGATGATACTACAAATTATCAGTATCTATTTTCTGAGTCATTCCCTCTGCAGAAATGACAGGATTTGGGTCATAATAAGACAGAGAAACCTCTTTATCCCCTGACATTTGATATCAACTGAATGCATGCACTTGCTGGGAAAAAAGACATCTTCCAGATTAAGGAGACAACACACCTCATTTCACTGTAACCACCTATTTGACACCTTACTGGGGTGCCATACTCCCTACCTCATCAGCCTTTGCTATTGACTCCTCAACCTGTTTTCATTTTCCACCACTTCTGCTGTTTCTCCCACTTTCCCCCCCACACCCCTTCACTCTAAAGCTCTTTCTCCACTGCTCAGAAATGTGGGAAGTTAACAGCTCCAGCCCCTACCACTTGTCATCATTACTTTTCCCAGCCATCCGTCCCAGTTTCTGCGTACACCTCATGTTGAACTAGTGGTGATGGGAGACAGTGAGCTCGGAGGCAGCAGTGGGGAAGCAATTGAATTTGCAGGCATTGCCTTGGGACACCAGACCTGTGTGATGCATGTTCTCAACACACGTCACTGCTGGCCATCAGAGCAGACAAAAGCACTTATTGTTTTCCTTTCATGCTGTAGGCTCTCCCAGTGATATTTTTGCTCACTGTGGGGTTTTTTCTGTCTCAAATTACGCAATTCACAGGAAGTCTCATCATGTAAGAGATTATTGAGAAAATAACAGTTTACACAAATCAGCTTCAGGCTTAAAGATGGTACATAGTGGAAGAAGCCAGCTGCAGCTTCTTATCATATCCTGTTGGTTAAATTATGTTAAGATGCTGGGACAGTGACTCCACTGAAATCCTCATTGTTTTCTGTTTCTGCGTCACCGGAATGTATCCGGTGGACAGACATCTTGTTCTGTAGTTTTATAAAAGTAGCATTATTGTTTACAAAACAATGCTTAGAGCAAGAAACAAACATGGCCCATGTGGAGAGTTGGTGGTCCTATTTTTCTGTACTCAGGCAAAATGTTAAAACATTATTGCAAATGATAAAACGCTATTGCAAATGATTTTTGCATGGTCTATGTAAGGCAATTAAAAAAAAAATAATCCCAGAAGTTGTGTCTGTGAAAGAGCACCTTGTGCATTTCTTCTTTGAAGGACTCCCCACAAACCACTTATCTTCTCAAAATCTCAAACTGTGAACCACTGGAAACATGAAAGCAAGGCAGAAGCAACACTTATCAGCTGTGGATGACGTCACATTTGCATCTCGTGACTAGAGCTTGGCAAAGATGCTTAGTCCATTCTCAGAAAAAAGAGATTGGGAAATTCAAACAACCTGCAAATTTGAGAAGTCGTTTTGGCCCCGCTTTAACAGAAGTGTCAAGACAGATGCTTCTTAAAGAGAGACACTTCATTTTAAAATGCAGTGTTTCCACATTTTCACTCAGGCAGAAGTTTTGAATTTTTTTTCACCAGATTTGGCTGACCTAGCTTCCATCTAAGTGCCTGAGGTCCTCCTGGAGAAAGGGGGTTAGGGCAGCTGCCCAAACCACAGGAGCTCAGCTTGGCAGAAACCAAGCCAGACATGTAGGCAGTCACTTGCCGTCCAGGGCAAACTCAATCTGTGTTAGCAAGTGTACTTCTCCGATCACACAAAGTGATACTGGTTTTGCTTCTTTGCAAAAGGCACAGGAAGTTTGCCAGAGTGCGTTACTAAAACTCTCTGCAAGGCTGGCTTTTCAAGTCAAGACTGTACCTCCTAAATTTTTTATTCTATGGGGGAAAGAAAATTAAGTCGCACTTGGGGAAAGACAAGAAAACACAGATGTGTTTCAGTTCAGTTTCATCCTCTTCTCCCACCACAGCACACAAGTGAGTGGCATGAGAGACAGAGGATCACTCTGCCACCGTACCTGCTTTTAACACTGGGAGACCGAAATAAAAGTTTTGAGGGGTTTTCACTGATAAAAAAAAAAGGCATAGAGAAAAATGTGTAGAATATAACCACTTCTTTATAATTTCTAGATATGCATGCTTTTCTTAGGGTATTGCATACGTGGCTTTGAAAGTACAAACAAAACACCCTATGAAGGCCCAGAGGGAATGCCATAGACATTTGCTGCCTTTATGACTTTGCTCAGCCAGAGTGCAAAACAAGGAAGATCAGCAGCACCTTCCACAGCATCCCTTGCCACACGTGCCAGCCTGAGAGGCTCCCGACACCCTGGGCAGATGCTCTGCTCCAGGTGCCCTGGGAGACCCCACAGTCAGAGCCGGGTGGCTCTGTGGGCTGACATGGCCACCATGTGCTGAAGAGCTGCTCACACACGGCCTCGGGCATTGCAGTCCCAGTTACTGAAGCATCTTGAAGGCCATCCTCTGTGCTTACAAACGTATCTAGAAGTTTTTATATTTGTATTCAACTTTCTAGCTGGGTCAGTACCAGCCGCTACCATGTCACGTGTCACCTCAGTGACAGCACCAGTGATGAGGCCACCAAGCCTTTTGCATGCAAGAGCCTCCCACACCGGGGAGCCTTGGCTGGAAGTTCTGGCCATCCTGGATTTAGCCACGGCTACCACTCCTGCATGATTCTTCCTGGGACTTATCCTCTGGTGACCACTCGTAGAGGTCCCTTTGGTGACTGCCCAGAGAGGAAGCAACTGTCCAGTGTGTATTTCTGCTTTGCAATGTGGCTGGGGAGGAACTTTTGGCTGTGGGGGTCCCCAGCATATCCCGTGGGCGCACTTGCCATAGATGGCATCTGCCAGGGCAGCACTGATTATAAAGCTATTCGCAAGATGGGATTCGGCCCCGCTGAGGCGCAGATACTAAAGCTGTGCATGATCTCAGCTAAGGATTCGCAGAAAGAAGGGCAGCCTTAATCTCCCTCAGGAACACAGTCGGAGTCACGCTGTTGGAAATAGCAGTGTGGATGCAGTAAACAAGTGCAGCATTAGCCACCCTCCCTCTACATGCCAGTGCTACCTACCCAGCAGAAGGGACATCTCAGGCCCCTGATGTCCACCAGCGTGATCCCTGGGCACTTGACTTCCACACTGAGCACTGGTTTACTCTTTGTAAAAAAACCTCTCTACAAGTTCACAAAGGCTGACCCACAAGCGAGGAAGCCCTGGATTGCGGCTGCAAACAAGAGCGCTGTGGGCTGCTGTTGTGTCTTTGCTGCGTGTTTGCTGCATTTCCGTGCAGAACATGACCTCTGCTATCACAGGTAGTGAAAGGTGTTGTAGCAGCATATGCTCCACACTGGCAGCTAGCATCTTGGGAAAGGTGAAATAATCCGCAGCAATCAGCCACTGTTCCAGGGAGGAGAACACACTGTCCTGAGTCTGACCAGGAGTTCAGCTGAGCTCTTAATGGTCAACACGCTCTCACAGATGCTTCCATTTCCTACTGAAATAACCATTATAACCTGTTCTTGCTGTTTTAGCATAGCATCTGAATATCTTAAGAGAAGCTGCTTTTTTTTTTTTTTTCTGTTTTTTTCAAAGTAAATTTGGTTTTAATGCTTTAAATTGCATTGCAGAGCGCCAGAGGAATGAGATTATCACCAGCTCAGGTGGAAGCTTGCTGCTGGCTGGGCTTTTGGATGGGCTGTGTCAGACCAGACTTCCCCAGCCTGTCCTGTCCTGTCAGTGTGCTTTGCTCATGAGAGGTTGGTGCAGGTCCGCTGCTGGCCATGAACAAGTCCGCATCGACCTAAAGCAATGCTGGTGCAACTTGGGCAGGGGACCTCTGTAGTGTCCACGTCGGGGTGCTACACGCATCAGCAGAAGGAAGCTGCTGAGCTAAGCACTGGTGGGAGAAACTAAAAAGTCAACTTATGCAAGTCAAAACCATGCATTGTACACAGCTAAGGAGGCACTAGCACTTAGGGCAACCTCCATCCTGAATCACAGAACGATTTGAGTTGGAAGAGTTTAAATGTCTTCTAGTCCAACTCCCCTGACATGGGTAGGGACACCTTACACTAGATCAGGTTGCTCAAAGCCCCATCCAACCTGGCCTTGAACACCTGCAGGGATGAGACATCCATCCACAGCCTCTCCAGGCAACCTGTTCCAGGTTCTCAAGACCTTCATCGTGAAAAGTTTTATCCTTATGTCTAATTTAAACCTACTTTCATTTTAAAACCATTGCCCCTTGTCCTGTCACTACAGACTCTCTGTCTTTATAAAGTCTACTTTATATATTGAAAGGCTGCAATAAGGTTTCCCCAGAGCCTTCTCTTCTCCAGGCTGAAAAACCCCAACTCTCTTAGCTTTTCTTCATAGCAGATATTTTCATGGCCCTCCTCTGGACCCACTCCAACAGGTCCATGTCTTTCCTCTGCTCGGGCTCCGGAGCTGGATGCAGTACTGCAGGTGGAGTCCCACTGGAGCAGAGTGACCTGCTGGCTACCCTTCTTTTGATGCAGCCCAGGATACAATTGGCTTTCTGGGCTATGAGCGCACATAGCTGGCTCATATCCAATTTTCCATCCGCCAGTACGCCCAAGTCATTCTCCTTCTCTGCTCTCAATCCCTCCCTCCCCTCCTTCGTCTTCCTCCTCTTCCTCCTGTGTTGATACCGAGGTTGCCCTGACCCAAGTGCAGGACCAAGTGTTGAACCCTGCCACATCCGTACCTGGAAGAGCCGGGCTGCCCTGCTGGGAGCTGCAAGAGAGGTGACTGCTCAGAAGTGACATAGAGAAACAATGACAGGAACTCAAGGGAGAGGGCTGTGACCTCCTGCTCCATTACAGGAGGGGCAGACAGCAGCAACGATGCAGGAGGGTCACCCCCAGCTGCTCCTCACTCTGTGCCGAGCACTGATGGACACAGGCTTTGAGCTTGGGTTGGCTCTCCTCTGCCCAGTGAGCAACCTTTCTGCTGAGGCCACCAGCTCCTGGTGGCACTTTGTGACATGAAATGCGAGTGCTCCGTTGGGTTTAAAATGACCAATCATCAAACTGTCCCTCATTAGCAACGAAGTGATTTCTCTGAATCACAGAATCACAGCGTTGGAAGGGCCCTCTGGAGATCATCTAGTCCAACCCCCTGCCAGAGCAGGGCCACCTTAGAGCAGGTTGCACAGGAACACGTCCAGGTGGGTTTGGAATGTCTCCAGAGATGGAGACTCCACCACCTCCCTGGGCAGCCTGTGCCAGGGCTCTGCCACCCTCAAGGGAAAGACGTTCCTCCTCATGTTTAGGTGGAACTTCCTGTGCTCAAGTTTGTGCCCATTCCCTCTTGTCCTGTCACTGGGCACCNGCACACTGAAGTCCCTGGCTAGTCTTTGAAAGGCACAAAGCACTGATTAACATTAATCTTAGCAGGACTCAGATGGTGACATAGAGGTGGAAGCTGTGGGCTGGCACTGCCACCGCCCCACGCCCTACCAGGCAACAGAGACATTTCACATTCATGCTCCTCACGGCTGCTTTTTAATATCTGTTCACCAAGATATATTAAGTAATCCTGGGACAGCCACAGTGCAAGTTATACTGATTTGGATATGGAGCCTATTACTGAAATTGTTCTCGGTTTTGATTATTTAGGTTTTTGATACTGGCTCAGCCAGTTAAAGAGAACAGAAAAGAAGCACATTTGATGTTAGCTTAACAATACCAGTCCATTTTCTCCATCCTCCTATTATTCCATTACTTTTTCCACTTATGCCTGCATAGTTCTGTTATTTGTGAGGCATTGATTTGTGAGCAGAAATGCTACATTTCATCAGTCATGCTGTGAGGTTTTTTTATTGAAGTCTTTTACTGTTGCTTGCTATGAAAAACCTCTTGCTGTGGTATTATGTGAAATTACAGAACAAAATATGCACCTTCCTTGTGCTACTTCTTTTTTTTTTTTTTTTTTCTCTCATTGCCTACAAACCCCTATGTAGGAAATAAGTCTTTTCATTGAGGTAAAATGCTTGGTGTGACAGTTTCGCAGCAGTGTAAACAACCTTTCTGAGCTGCAGTTCCTAGCACAACTGATGTTACACACAAAACTAAGTTCATCTTTTGTAGGTTCAGTGACTTCCCTAAAGGTAAAGGTTTTTTCTTGCATATAGATAATGCGCTGAGGTACCGCGACTAATACACAAAAGTACAGCACTTTGAAGGAGAGGGGTATGACATTTCTCCAGCTGTTTTTTTTTGTTTGTTTGTTTGTTTGTTTTTTAATCTCTTTAGTTTAAAGCCATTGTTTTATGAGTTTCAACAGGTTCCTGAGAGAGGGAGCAGTGGACAGGGGAGAGCTAAGTTCATCAACAGCACATAGCAAGGCCCCACGGTACCTGCTGGAATAGCCCTTCCACGTGAGTGTATTAAGCACACTTGACCACTCCTCTGCAAGAATACTTATACTAGTCATGAAATGGTATAGGATGCTCAACAGCAGATGCAAATCTATGCTCAGGAACATTTTGCATGCTAGATGGATTATTAATCTTAGCATGCCTCATTGTGCATGCAGGCGAGGAATGGTTGGTGATTTTTTTTTTTTTAATTAAAATATAATTGAGTTCTAGGTAGGGAAGGGGCATATTTTTTCCCCTTTCATTAAGAAAAGCATTTTGCAGTTAGATCTGATGACGATGTTGACCTTCCATTTTGAGAAAGTTTCACTTTTGGTAAGAACTAGCCTGCTTTATGCACCACCTCCATTAAATTCCACACCAAACTTAGTCAAACTAGTCAAACATAGACGTGCTGTTTACAAAGTAATAGTACAGTCATACAGTTTGCAGTGCAGCAGTGTGTCGGCATGAAGTAAATCTAAGGCAGGAAAATGCTAGTCATAAAAGGAAGCAATTAGAGAGCAGTGGAGCTGAGAAGGGTAGCGCAGACAGGATTGCAAGGAGGCTCAGAAGAAGGCTGGGATGATTTTTACAGTTTGTCATGCGGGTAGCTTCATTAGGGGCCATGTCAGAGGAGGTCTTACCCAGACCACAGCTCTCTGAATACTGCTGAAATAAAATTACGGTAGTTTCCATGAGAGGGACAGGGAAAATACAAGATTTCAGTATTCAGAAGGATCAACATGAATTTATTTACTTACATATTTAGAGGCAATTCTATTTGTGATGTCAGGTTGAGCATTCAAGAGGCCCATCCTGGGAGCTGGCAATATGTTTGCTTTGGTTATAGCTGTGAGATATTTTTAAACAGAGCAGAAGGAGCTGTGCAGTGACCTTGCCTTGCACAAGCACTACGTTTGCAGAGGCTTAGGAAAGTATTTTTGCCCTTGGAAAGGTGCATGCATATTTTAGCCGTTATTTCCAATATTAGAAATCATCTTTTCCTGTAAAAGTGCTTTGAAGTAATAGAAAGCAGATACGGTATCTTATAGTCAAGCTTGGTTTCCATAAAGAAGCTGCAGCTGACAGCACACTGCCTGAGACCCCAAGAGATCCCAGGCTTCCTTCCTCCCTCTGCTAAAAGTGTCATCTTGCCAGTGGACTATTTCTGTGTTCTCTGTTTCTCTGTAAAACAACTGTGCATCTCTCAGGGATTTTGTGACTTAAATCATTTGCTTTAAGGCCTGAGGATGAAAGGCTCCATAAAAGTCCAGTAACAAATATGGCCAAGATTGCAACTTAATTAAAGCACTCCGATTATTTAGGGAAAGAGGAAATGTAAACCAGAAGCTGCCAGATGTTTTTTGCACTCCTTTTGAAAATTCCCTGTCAATTACTTGGCAGCATTTTTGTGCCCCTGGGAAGTTTTCTTCAGCTTTCAGTCTCTTCTTGCACCGCCTGTTGGAAAGAAATCCAGACCAGCCGTACTTATCTTCCCAGTTGTATGAGTCATTTTCTTCAGACCTTAGGCCTTATAAAATAGATATTGACACAAATAAACAAGAAACCCACCCTACCGATGGTTACTCTGGGGTAGACATCATCATTAAGTTGTTATTCAGCACAAATCACATGGAAAAGTATTTACATCCCCTCCTTTAAATTGCAATCCAGTCATGGAGAAGAGTGTGCATCACAGGGACAGGAGGGAGAATTTATCTCACCCAAGTTGGAAGCATTAAAATAAATATACTGAATAGCTCTGCACTCAGTGTCGTATATATATACTCTTAAATGCATTGTTCTGTGTAAGTGGCTGTAGATTTGCGACTCAGAAGACCGTGGTAAGGTGCGGTGCTGGTCCCAGTGCCTGATAAAGCTGTGCTCCCGCATCCAGCGATGGACAATATTCATGCCACCCGGCCTGGCACTAACAAGGGGGCAAGGAACTGCTTTTGGCCCATGGTGAACCCATGAGCACAATGACTCATCTGACATTTATCAGGTTTGACATTGTACTCATTGAAGAACAGCTGAAAAATAAACAAAAGAGGGTCGAGAATAGAAATCAGCACTCCCAGCATCTAACAAACAGGTTATGCAGCCTGTGGGTAACAACAGCTGCTGCTGCTCCCTCTGCGTACCCCCGCTAGAGACCCTGATGTCTGAGATTAGGGAGGCATGGCCAAAAGTCCCCGTAGTGACCTCCCTTCAAAGACAGCCCTACCAAGTGCTGGCTTACATAAAAGGGACGGTTGGTTATTTTCTCTGCAAAAAATGTCTTTGAAGAGCAGCAAAGGCACGTAGCCAGGAGACACTTTGAGAGGTCTTGCTACTAAGCTTAGATGCTACAGATAATAACCAGGAGGCAGGAAGAAGACTGCTAGGGCACATGCAAACCTTTGATTATAAATCAATCCCTGACTATTCATGACTGTTTAATTTATTTTGATGGGCTCTTTTTGGGATGCCCTAAATATTTACAGAGGGCCACAGACTCTGCAGTGCCCTGTGCAGCGTGGTCTGCTTGTCTGAGGCTGCGAGGATGTGTGTCGAGCCAAGAGCAGGCTCTCTCCACCCCAGAAGCTGTTGACTTCAAGCTTGGAAACAAAGATTTTAATCGTAGGGAGTTTTCCTCTTTAAATTAATTAACCTGGATCAACAATACATTGATCAGACCTGCTGCTTAAAAACCCTTCAAGATCATCCATGTCACCATGTTACCACCCAATTTTCATACTTCCATCTTGTAGTAAGGATGTTTTTAGAGCAGCCAACCTTCTAGCAGCTCCAGGACCCTGTATATTCCAGGTTTCACATGGGGAAATCCTCCCATCACTATAAATCATATCTGGTCTGCAGGCTCCCATCACCTACATATTCACATCATAAAATGAATCACGATCCTCATCTGCAAAGCTCTCAAGGGTTAAGACACAATTTGCTACTTGAGGCCCAGCTCATCCCTTTACAGCAGCCCTTGCCAGCCACAGTTCAGGCACGCTGCGGAAGAAACTCTCCCAAGAACAGAATCCAAACGTTAGATTTCCTTCCAAGGAAGACCTGCTTGTGTCCCAGCGTGACTGCCATCATGTCAAAGTGAGTAATCACATGGCCCCTCAGTAAGGCCAAACAATACTCAGAAAAATCCACGTGCAGATCCATGTATGTCTTACTAAAGGGGGACAGGTTAAAAACCCCTACATTTCCTCATGGACTCCTCCTTCAGAATTCCCAGTGGTACTTCAGTTGGCAGAGAGGGACACCTTGAAATGGAGCTGAGGGAGAGCTCTTTTACTGAATCAGGTGAGGGTTGTTTTCCCCTGTCCTTCATCCAGTACTTTTACTGTCAGACTTTTAAAGGCAGGCATAATCCTCCCACGTATTGATTTCAAATTTCACACAGAAGGTTTATTTACTGTTTCAGTTATGTCAATTTCCCAGTCTTTCCCCATTAACAGGCTTGCTCTAGAAGGAGACTGCTGAAGGTGACCCTCTGCCAGTCACTGCAGTTTGCTTTCCTTACTGCCTCGTAGCTCTTTACGATGAATTTCTTTAGTACCTACTAACTCAATACGCACGGCCTAAGTAGGTCGTTCTGAATTTAGTTGCTGCCCTCCTTTTGTATAAACCCAGCCTCGTTACGCACCTGCAGCTATGCTGAGCTGCCCTTGCCAGGGGAGGACCACTGTAGGAACTGCACCTTCCACCCAAGTCGGCGTAAGGACAGACACAGTCATTGTCAAGGCCCTTAAAGCTGACACAAACAACAAGTAAAAGGAAAGCCAACCACATCCTGGGCTGCATCAAAAGAAGCGTGGCCAGCAGATCCAGAGAGGTGATTCTTCCCCTCTACTCCATCCTTGTGGGAGCCCACCTGCAGTACTGTGTCCAGCTCTGGAGCCCTCAGCACAAGAAGGACATGGACCTGTTGGAAAGGGTCCAAAGGAGGGCCACAAAGATGATCAAAGGGCTGGGGCACCTCTCCTACAAAGTCTGGCTGTGAGAGCTGGGGTTGTTCATCCTGGAGAAGAGAAGGCTCCGGGGAGACCTTATAGTGACCTTCCAGTACCTGAAGGGGGCTACAGGAAAGCTGGGGAGGGGCTGTTTGCAAGGGCATGTAGCGATAGGAGGAGGGGCAATGGTTTTAAACCAGACCAGGGTGGGTTTAGATGAGACATTACAAAGAACCTCTTTACAATGAGGGTGGTGAGANGCCTCGTTACGCACCTGCAGCTATGCTGAGCTGCCCTTGCCAGGGGAGGACCACTGTAGGAACTGCACCTTCCACCCAAGTCGGCGTAAGGACAGACACAGTCATTGTCAAGGCCCTTAAAGCTGACACAAACAACAAGTAAAAGGAAAGCCAACCACATCCTGGGCTNTCCAGAAATGTGGTGGAAACCCCATCCCTGGAGACATTCAAGGCCAGGCTGGATGAGGCTCTGAGCAACCTGACCTAGTTGAAGATGAAGGGGTTGGACTAGATGGCCTTTAGAGGTCCCTTCCAATGCAACATATTCTGTGATTCCATGATTCATTGCAGGACTGTGAAAAGGAGGCACTGGGAGAGGATATATCCATCCCGAGCCTGTGGCGGAGGGTGGACAGTACACTAGGTCTGCTCTGGCACTGCCTTAGTTTTACTACTGAGTTGTCAGTATCATTTTCTAACACAGATTTTGATTTCCCAGCCAACTCTCCAGCCGGCAGATTGGTGCTTGAAACTTGTTTACTGTTTCTGGGCAGAACGATTACAGATCTTTGTATTCAGGCTTTTGCAGGCCCCCGCAGAAATTTGACAGATTAATTGGTTTAACTTCCTGCTCTGCCTGCGACGTACAACCAATCCACCCCAGCAAAACTGGCAATTATGCCACCATTTGTACAGACCTCAGGCGGGACTGAAAACCGCATAGCAGGCAGTCTCAAAGTACCCGTGTAGATGGCAATCAGGCAGATGACAGCGCCAGTGGGGCCAGCTCACTCAGACTGGATCTTCAAGGAGCAGAAGTTTGCAGAAGTTTGCAGAAGTCAGCTTTCCAAGACATCTCTTAAGCCAGTGGTCTCCAATTTTTTTTTTTTATTTTGCACCCCTAAAAATTTTTGAGCACACATACCCAATACACAAATATTTATTTCTTTATAAATAATAAACATATACTACTGTACTAGTATATTAGGTGCATTGTAAAACACACACAAACCCACAAAATTTAAAAAAAATATGATGTGGAGACGAACTAAACACTATTTTTAAAATATAATTTTATCTTTTCTATTAACGGTACAAATACTATTTCCTTTCTGCACTCCAGTGGGTTGTCTTGCACACTGCCCGGGGTGCCTGTCCCCTGAGTTCGGAGGCCGCTGGCGTAAGCTGCCAGACCAGGGCAGGGGTAGGATCCACACAGCGAGCTGTTGAAAGCTGGTAAGAAGGGGAAAGGGACGAAAATAGCTGTGTGCAATGAACATCGTGCTCATGTACTACATGACTCTGGCTATTCTAGGGATGAGAGGAGCACAACCACTGAAACAAGAACTTCATTAACTGCTCTTTTTGGGGCTCATTATCCACAGATGTTATCCACACCTTTTAGTGCCAACCCTGACGGCTGCAAACTATTTTTCCAAGAGTTGTGTCAGGAAGAAATTGTCCAGGCCTGGGGAGGATGAGCAGAGGGGTTTTCTTTTTTACAAAATGTTAACGTAGGGGAAGAAAAATCCCATTCCCAGGCATTTAAGGTAAGGCCGTGTAGAGTGACACGGGTCAGACCCCGGGGCAGAGCCTGTCTGACTGGCAGAAGGATCCACAGGTGGTGGGTTTGGGATCCTTGGTGCAAAAGGCAGAGCTGCAGAGACAAGAGCGCGCACTCAGCAGCGCAAGGCAAGGTGACACAAAACAGAGGAACAGCTCGCTAGCGCGAGACCAGTCAAGTCCCACATTTCAGTCAGACATCAGCCAGCAATAAATTCTTATGGCAAGAGCATAAAGCACACTACAAGTATGAATCAATCCTTTACACAGCATGCACTCTGGAAATCATCTGTTCAGGGGCTCTGGTGCACGCAGACCATGAAGTGTTTCCTTGAAGTGTGAGTTTAACATGACTAATCCCTTTATGCACCTACTGGTACTTTTAGCCGCATGAACCCTGTGGCAAAGTTGCAATTAACAGTGCAAATTGCTGGCAAAATAGCACAGGCAGCACTGACAGCCAGCGCCGGTGCTGCTTACAGTGGAGTCCCGCTGGTCGGTTGCCCATGATGGTGCTGCTTCAGCAGCAACTTTAGCATCCCCTCCCCTAGCCCATGCAGGGGCTCCAGTTCCCTTGGTCTGAGCCTCAGCGAGGAAATTCTGCTCTTCAACACGTTATACAGCAGAAGCATGCATTTTCCTGGAGGGTTTACAACTCTCGTCTCTTCTGAAATAGACGATGGTTTCTCATACTGAACCGGTGTATTTATACAAACAGCTTTCAGTAGTGTAGACCTCAGATTCAGCTTAATTCATTCATTCTGAAGACTCTAAAACACATAAATTGCTTAACTTAGTTTGAGGTAATACTTCTGGTTTACAGCCAGTTGGTGTTAAAGAGAAAAAAAACATAAAATCCAACTAACAGTCCTTTTGGGGGCTCTTGGTTTGTTTGTTTATTCGTTTGGGTTTTTCTTCCTTTTAACCAAGATGTTAAAATAATCTCTAAAAGGTGACAAAGAAGTGCCACACTTGCTAGTAGTGTGTGCTGGGCTGTTCTTGTTTCATGCACAACGGCTGTATTCAGAAGCTTTGTTCGTAGAAGTGTAACGACATGGCTTGGAGATATTTCAGCTCTTTCCAGTTGTTTTCTGTTCCTGGTCTAAAGCCAAGATTACTGCTACCAAGGCCACCTTCCTCTGGGTTAAAACAGGTCCATACCACTTTCCACCTGAGGACAGAGTGGAAAATTTCAACTTGAAAAGCAAAACCTTTAGTTTCCGTGAGATCTCACCTCGATTAAAGTCTAAGAAATGCTTCAGGAAAGATTTCACAATGCAATGTTTTATCCAATTAAACAAGAAATTAATCAAGCAATTCCCCAGAAGAATACTTCTTTAGGAAAATGAATTGGATTCCTCAGAAGCGAATCTGGAAGTGGAAAATTCTCTCACTGCGCAGTTCAAGAGAAAACAGAAGGACTGCCCCCAAATATGCGTTAACTTTCTTTCTGTTTTACTTTCAGCTTCCCTTCCTGCACCACCCTGGATCACACATTACGCAACAGCAGTCACTAGATTTCCTTCATGGCAAGATACCACACTTGAAACAACCGGTACCCGATAGTCAGAATTATATTAATGTATCTCCTCTGTCTACGGGCAATCACATCTGGAGAAGCGACCACGGGAGGTGGCCCTGGACCCCACACCCTGAGTGTCCCATGGCAGAGCACAGCTGCTCCTGCCCTGCTTTGCAGGGGTGCTGTGGTTTGGGATGGACTGGCCACTGAAATGAATAACAGATGCTCTCCCCAGCCTTTGCTGGTGGCAAAGACTTTTCAGTGTAGCCCCCAGGCACTGCCATCCCAAATCTTTCCTCCCCTAGCACAAGCACATCGTATGGAGGAGACGCTGCTGGCTTTGAGGGAGTCCAGAGCTGATTCCAGACATCCAACATACCATCAGCAGCAAGCATCCCCGGCAGGGCAGAATAATTAATTGCCTGGCTTCTCGGCTATCCCAGAGGCTGCAGCTGGGCTGTTCAAAGCTAAAACCCTGGCTGCAGGCAAGTCCCGCGCTCATTGCACCAGGTCCCCAGCCCACGTGAGCTCCAGCCGCTGCTCCTCGCAGAGGGCGCAGGGGGAAGCGAGGAACGAGGGAAAGACACCAAGTTTCTCATGCCGGCGCTCGCCTGGCAGAAAGCAGCAGAGGGACACACCTGGGGAAAACAGTCAAGGTCTGCAGCCACGGAGCATTTTGTCACATTTTGCCGAGATGTACCTTATCCCTGCCCTCTGGGGAGGGGCTGTTTGCAAGGGCATGTAGCGATAGGACAAGGGGCAATGGTTTTAAACTAGAGCAGGGCAGGTTTAGATGAGACATTAGGAAGAAGCTCTTTACACTGAGGGTGGTGAGACACTGGCACAGGTTGCCCAGAGAGGGGGTGGAGGCTCCATCCCTGGAGACATTCAAGGCCAGGCTGGATGAGGCTCTGAGCAACCTGACCTAGTTGAAGATGTCCCTGCTCCCTGCAGGGGGGTTGGACCAGATGGCCTTTAATGGTCCCTTCCAACCCAACACATTCTGTGATTCTGTGATTATCCCATACAGTCCAGCTCCGGCTACAACCAGGTGACAGCACCTCTACAAAGGCTATTAAAGCCACACAGATACAGGTGTGCTCCTGAGCCTTTGTAATATTTCACACACCAATCTTTGCACTGTCTCTACTCTGAGAAGAACATCATATGCACATGATTTTTCCTTTAAAGGAAAGACTTCAGAAGCTGAAGAAATCATGTGTTTCTCATCTGGTTCTCGGCATTATTCCCTGTAAGACCATCTAACACATGCAACAGATTTGCAAGGAATTGTCAAGAAAAGATTGCGTCAAATTTAAAAGACACATGTCCAGCATTATTTTGATTCCTTCTGCAGTGAACATTAACTATATTTATTTTAAAAGTCTGCTATTTTATTTCTGTTTATGAAGAATGGTGATCTCAAGGATCATTAAGCCCTCAACACTATTGATCAAATAAAGAATAATATCAAGAGCAAGCAAAGTGAACCCTAAAATTCTTTTAACTGCCAATATCTTCAAGTTTTCACAAGGCATCAACTCGGTTCATCATTCTCAGGGATCTCCTTTTTTCCTCTGCCCAGCTCGCAATGCCTGAGGCTCTATTTGCACAGCTGTCGAACAACCTGAGCTCCCACTGCCACCTCCTGAATGCTTTGCTTTTCCAAATCGGGGATGCAAGAACTGAGACACGCATTTGAAATTAATGGGCTTGAGTAACTTATTGGAAGTTGGCAGATCCTGGTGCTAGCAAGATAACCGGCTCTGCCTCTTGGGTATTTCAGTAACGATAATTGTAAATGTAAATGGTATTTTCAGAAGGTGGGTGGTTTCCTCCCACGGCCTCAGCACTTTGTGTTGCACTAAATCAGCAGTTCTCAGATCACAGCCCTGTCAGGGATGGCCAGGAGGGCAGCTGGTGCCACCAGCTCCCACCTTTGCTTCTAGAGGCAGGAGCTGCACCGATGCTGCAGTACCTGCACATACATTGCTCAGTTGAACCCTCCCAGCTGAGCTGCCACTACCATGAAGGTACCATTTCTGTTTGCATTTCTTTCTTCTCCATCACCTGGCAGTGAAAGAGCACCAACATCTCACCAGCTACTTCAGCAGGCACAGGCAGGGGCTTGTGGGTGCTGCTTGAGGGACTTGTCCTGCTGCCAGTTGGCATCTCCCACTGAAGGTCAGCTGCCAGAGAAGCATGATAGCACTTGCTTCTCTCCACATCTCCCCAAAACAAACAACTTCCCCCCAAAAAAAGCCCCAGCTAAATAGTCTAGTCCACCAGACCTGTCTGATGAGTGGATGGCAGGCAGGAGGCATCCAGACCATCCACAAAGTCATTTCAGTCACTGCTGCCGCTCAGCCACCAGTGTATAGCAGCAGAAAGCCTGGGAGATAAATTCCCTTTACAGACCACCCCCCCCCGCCCCATTACAGAGCAGGGTTGCTAAGGGTCTCCCTGGACAGTATTGACTATGCACAGACACACGAGAGCTCGTCACGCCATCAGCAGCACCTGCCTGCCCTAGAGCAAAGGGGACACTTGCACTTTCCCTCGCCACAGTGTGCACTTGTTCCCAAAGGCTTGTAAAGCGCATTAAGTTTGAAAAGGATAGAGAGGGAAGGAAAGAGGAACGGTACAGAGAGAAAACATGTACGTGTTCTGTGTTTGTTGCAGTTGATTGCATTACTTTCCTTGTGAGGATTTTGCGCATCAATTCAATTGTGACCAGACAAATGAACTGCGAGACGACCTGCAGAGATTAGAGCTGAGTGGGCTGCTGGCAATGTGAAGATATTTGATATTCACAAACATATAGACCCGTAAACCAGAGAGCTGGCATAGACATCATCATTGTAAATGGGAGAGGCAAGCAGCTGTACTGTTAGAGAAGTTTCAACTAATCTTTGATCCCTTATGTTGTCCCACGAATGTCAGTCTCTCTCACCAAGTAGTGATTGTGCTGGTGGAAAATGAGACGAGCTGTAAGAAATACGTTTTAGCAACTGATCTTAAAACAATATGGAAATGTAGTCAATGCCAGATAAACAGTTTTCTGTCTAACAAATTCACCCTTCTGGAGTTTTCTTGTAAAACTGTTGTGTCAGTTCCAATTAATATCCGATTTCAATCTCTTTTGAAACCAGTGTTCCCTGCAAATGAAACAGGCATTGCTTCTTCATAAGCTTTTGGCCAAGATTAGCATCGCACTCGTTTCGCATCAGTCACACACTTCACCGGGGGCACATGTCCCGCTGTTGTTCAGGGGGAGCCAGAGGCACCAAGTAAATCTTTCCCATTCAAATGTCTCCATGCTCAAGTAACTTATATTTTAGCAAATGCAGACACGCTAAAACATGCTATGGCAACACTGAGCTTGTGACATAGAGGAAATGAAGCAAAAAATTCAGCGTGAAGGATTACGCTCTGGCTGCTCCTCCTGTTACAAAAGAAAACCACGGGGCCATGACTGGGCACACCGTCAGTCCCAACGCCCAGCATTCCCACTCGTGACAATTTACTTTACTACATAAGTGCAATTTTGTGGCTCCATAATGCTTTTTCACCTGGTTTCCTGGGATAATTTTCGGTGTTATGGTTTACTCCCTCCTGTTACTCACATAGCCTGAGGCCGGACCATCCCCTGAGGTAGCTCACTCCCATCAGCAAAGAAGAGCTAGAAATTTGTATTGTGCGGGCCTCACACTTCTCAGCTAGCTTGCTAGAGGAATTACGAAGTCTTGTATCAACAAAAGTAAGAGCATGCCCTGGTCTGGGTTATGGCATGACAGGGCACCATGAGGTGCTGGTTTCCCAAGGAGGTGGCTCCTTCATGGACAGGAGAGCACTCCTGTGTCTCCTCCCATGCTCTGCTGATTAGCCAGCTATGAGTTTTACTGATCATTAAGGTATTTGTAGCATACCGGCAAAGCCATAACTACATCCTTTGTGTCCTGTCCTCATCTACAGACCTCTCTAACATCTTGGGCAGAGGTCGTATAGACATTTATTTTCGGGGAGATGTCCCATACCACTCTACAGGACATTGAAAACAAGTTGTATATCCTTAATGACAAATGACCCACTTGTTTGCTTCACTAAACTAAATTTCATGTGACTGACGACAACGGCTAGGTGTGACAGATGCTGAGGTTGAGCTCACTGAGGAACCACTGGGTGAGGCCACCCAGTTTGTTTGGGTTTCAGTCATAGAGGTGTGCACTCTTGTATTTCACATACACCCAACCACTAAAAGGTATTGTCCCTTTTTTCCTCTCAAACACTTTTTCAGCCTGTTTGCTTGCCTCCAGTTTTTGCAACAAAAATACGCTTTCAAGCAGTGTTCAGATAGGAGCAATTTTTTTGCTCAAATTACCACATTTTAATATGGATTTTTGTAACTATTAATCCATTTTCATGCTAACTAGCAAAACTGACAATACTGTGTATGATTTAAAACCAGCAACTTTACTATAAGCCTGTGTACCTGCTTTTTAATTGATACTTGAAGCCACTGACATAGCAGGGGACATGTCCCCAGCATTTTGCTCCCATCAGTGCTAATTCATGGTACAGTGATTCAACACCAAAGACACCGACCGTACCGAGAAGCACTGCTGGGACTGTATTTTCTCGGTGCAGTGCAGGTTGCTTAGTGACCTGTCACCAAAGCAAATGCGGTCACTTGGCTATTTAAAGAGCAGTTTCTCCCGAAGGATCCAGTGTTCTGTAGGGACACCTGTTACTCGCATGCTTGAAATATCTGTCCTGGAATGACAGGCTGGATGTCACACTCTAGCTGGTTAACACTGTTTTATAAGGAAGTCGAGCAACATGTGCACAATCCTCTCTGACTCATCTCGCACCAGCGTTGCTTAAATCACACTTTAACGTGCACGTTGTCAGACCGACCACAGGAGCAAGGCAAGGGGCAGTGTCTGAGAGAAAGCATTTCCCAGCAGTTTGGACCCAAGTTGTCCGGTTTGTCAGATCACCCCATGCACCCACGACGGGGCTCAGCTCTGAATTCCCCCTCAAGTGCTGGAAGGGCTCTGCCCTGTAAAGGTCACACCTCATATTTCATGGCTGGAGGTTAAACAATGGACTCATGGGTTGTGTTGGGATGCTGGAGGTGTGTGTCAGCCAGTGCAAGCTGCAGTAGAAGCCGGGTCCAGGTATACGGGCTTGTTTCTCCTTACACTCAGCTACAAAATCAGCTGAAGTCTCAGTAAGTACCGAGGAATAGATTTATGCAATAAGGCTTTAAGTATCTGTAACAACAGAGTGAATAACACCAAAAGGATGGCAACAAAAGAGTCACTGATATACACGCTCACATCTTGTCCTTCTCAGCCCATCACCCACAAAACCAAAAAAGTCCCAAGCCTAACAAAATACATTGTATTTGTGAAGGCATAAACTTTAGAAAATTCTGAGCCCAAAGTTTTCACAGGGAGCTTTATGTCAGCCCTCCTCTTTGCACGCCTGACGCCGGCACAGCTGACGACTGCCTTCGCTGCAGGACTGAGGCTACAAAACCAATTAATTTCTGGTCCAGCTGTTGAAAGCAAGAAGGTGGGAGGACAGAAAGGAGGCCTGTCCCTGGGAGGGGAGTGCCTGGGGTTGCATGGCGTTACCAGCTCTGGCACAAACGGCAGTCATCGCTCCTCCTCATGGTGAAGGCAGGTCTTTTCCCTGGCTCATTTCAGCGTGGTGCATGGGGTGGTTGTGCCTGTGGGACGTACAGGACATCAAGGACCAGCCTCATGAACAACATGCAGAGTTTGCTTTCTCCAGAGGTTTGGTGCCAGCTCAGGTTGGAAGAGACTGGAGCACCAGCAGCACCCCCTGCCCTACACACACACTCCATCCTCCTGTAATCAGCATATGTAATTCCTAGCCTCCCTGCTTAAAAGAAAGCTCTTATTAACCAAAATTTCCTTTTGTTCCCTTCATTCAAAGTATGGTCTTTAATGGACACGTCTAAGTCTAGATTCAGCTGTCAGAGATGTTTCCTCCTGGTCGTGTTCATGGAGCTCCCACCATGAATGGTTCACACGCATAAGTGTTTTGAGTTGTCTCAGCACACCTATCTCTCTGATTGTGGCCTTCTTGTCATTTTAGAGCTTGAGAAACATTCCTAATGCTGTATTAAACTCATGCTGTGCCTCCTTTCCTGTTAAGTTTTTGATGTCCCATTTGAAACACGGAGACGTCTTTTTAAGAATGCAGAAACAGCCAGCTTTTTCATATTTCTTTATAAATTTAAACCTAATCTTTCCTATTGACTTCAGTTATGCCTGTGCAGACACAGACTTGGCAACATCAGATATCAAGTGTTAAGCACCTGTGAAGTGTGAAATGCCCAGGGTAACCACCCGTGAGAATTCAGGTGGAAGCCACTCGCTTTGCGCCACCAAAACCCTGCACCAGAGTCGAGTGGGATCGGACCGGCCAGGACAGCAGCGGTCAGTCCCCTTAACCACAAGGCTACCCTTTTGCTTTTCCTGCAATTGTCAGGCCCTGTTACCACAGACCCTTCAGCTCCTGCAACAGCAAACAGCTTCCTTCAACACACAGCCCTGACTCACACCCAGAATCACATCCTGTCCAAGGAACGAGGAAGGGTTCTGTGAATAGGATAACTTGATCCTCTAATTATCAGCAGCTTGATCAGCCATGTGCGTGTGGGAATGCAAAATGAGACTGCTGGCAGTCCTTACTGAATTTTTAATTGTTTGACTTTGTCATCATATTTTCCCTCTAACTTTGCTCTTCTGCATAATTATATACACACATGTCTATCCACATGAAGAAGCTGTTCAGAGAAACTAGATGATGCCAGAAGAAGTGTGGGATCAGAGAGGTGAGAGCAATGGGAACCTGGAGTGCATCTGATGGTTGAAGAATAATCTGAGATGAAGAAGCATGAAGGGGAAACAAAACAACTACGGACAAGCAGAAAATGCTGAGGAAGGAAACCTGCAGTTTGCTGATCTATTAAATTAATATTAGGGGAATGAAGAAAAGCGCAAATCCAAATAGACAAATACATCTCGAGCAGTGCCTCCAACATACAGATGATATGTTTGTGGAGTGTACTCTCCAAAGGCTGGTGGATTGAGCCGCCCAGGACAAAAAGCAGAAATGTCCCGCACCTTCGTCTGGCTCTGGTAAAACACGCATATAGTTCTACACTGGAGAGCATAAATGAACAATCTTTCTCTCCAAATATTCAGCAAAGAGGCTATAAGAAACATTTACCGTCAAGATTTTCAAGATCCAACTGGGTAAAGCCCTGAGGCAACCTGGCCTGGCTTCATAGCTGGCCAGGCCTTCAGCTGGAGGTTGGAGAAGAGACATCCCGAGCTCCCATAAAGACTAGGTTATTCTGTGAAAGACTAACTAATGGCACCAACAGCCAGAAAACATGCAGTGTCTCATGCGCACTTAGCATTTGGCTGAGAGCCATGCGTGAAGTGTATTTCTAGTCTCCTTGACAGCAGTGGAGCTACTCACAGGAAGAAGCTGAGCAGAAGCACGTTCCTGGTTATCAGCCTGGTTTCATGGGCTGCGGCTCTACACAACACACCGTTCCAGCACAACCCTGATCAGTAAATTTCCAACAGCATAACAAGAACTAAAGTTGGCTGAAAAGCATGAGACCAATCAAAACCAGGAATTTGCCAAGGCGTGTTGCAAATACATTTTTGAAAGGTTTTCATATGTTTGAAAACACAACTACAGTTAGCTTAATCAGAAGTTCCCTGTGCTCTGTGACAACCTAGATTTTATATTATTAAAGGGCTTAACATGCCTGGCAAAATTCCACTTTGCACAGCAGTGCACACAGTGTATTCCCACCTCTGTAGGAACAACTCAAGCCTATTTTAACGCATTGGGGATCAGAGAGAAGTAAGCACACCAATAATCCAGAACCCTGCAGCTGCAAAATTCCCCGAGCAGCAAGTGAGGAGCAGGGAATCACACAGCCTCACCCCTGCACGCTTTACAAGAACGCTCTTTGGGGCTGAAGACCATGTGAGCCACCATGAGAAGTAGCCCTCCTCAGAAGCATTTCCCCTGTTTCCCATGTCCACGGTGATGCTATTTCTGGATGTCCCCGTTTTGCGTGCATACGCTTCCTCATGCACAAGGTGCAAGAGTGTAATCAGAAAAAAAAAAAAAA
>VXBO01006810.1:176429-206377 GCA_013400135.1 Rhinoptilus africanus
AAAAAAAAAAAGAAGGCAATTCATCTGTTTCCACTCCACTTGACTGGAGATATTTCTTAACTTTCCAGGGCACCTTGTGTCAGATTGCTGGCACAAGGGTCCCTCCATGATTTATGAAGCCTTAATCCCACTGATGGAAGGCAGGAGGATTGCCTGCTGCTGAGCTACTGCATCTCTTTCCTCCTTTTGCCCTTCACCAGTTTGGCTGCATCATTAGAGTCTTGCTTGATCTCCCTACTCCCTACACAGACATCTCCCCCAGAGCGGAGTCTTGACCTCAGAGGACAGCAAAATGGGTATTTCAGCATCTGCATCTGGGCATGCCTACACCAGCAGGTGGGTGACAGCTGGGATCAGGAAAAAGAGGAATGTGAAGGCACCCTCCTAGACTTCACTAATTCTTGGAAGCCAGTGCAACACTATTAATAATCCTGACATTTCTCTGCCTTTCCTAGAAGATTTACCTGGCATTTGCAGAGTTAATATTGCTGCCGTATCATTGTGAGCCTTCACCACCATTATTCTGGAGAGACGGCTGGGAAACAGCTCGCTTCTGAATGCCAACGCTGCGGGCTGACAGCAAATACGAGATGTCTGCCACTGGTTCACTCCTGAATGCTAACACCACAGCCAGAAACACTAATGTCTTCATTTCGTTTTAAAAAAACACAGGTCTGAAACTAGGCAGCACACAAAGGGGATAGATGTTAGTTCTGCAACCTGCTCTCTCTGCTCTTTCCTCTTGTTGATGTTCACACTTACAATTTGGCCTATTTCAGAGGTATCTCTTACCGGTACATGTTCTATAGCACAAACCATAGCTAGGGACATATTTTAGTAATAGTAATTACAAACTGAGGTGCACGCCAACTAAACTACGCTCTCTCTACTGCAGCATTTCACTGGGCATGATGGAGAATGACTCTGCTTCTAACTCTCAGAAAGTGGAGACAAGCCAAAGAGATTTCTAGTCTTCGTTTCTGTGAAGAATTAGACGAGTTCCCAGCTGACCAGTTTTGCAAGTGAGCTATTTAAGCAAACTGCACTTCCACTTTGCAGATAGTGTGATCGTTTGGAGGTTAAACCCAGTCCTTTTGTTGCAGTTCTCTTTTACATATGGTTATTCCATTTGGGGGAAAAAATCCAACCCACAAAAGCTTGTAAGAAAGAAAAATAATCCTACAGAACTTGAATCTGTAGGCGTTCCTCTCAAAAACATCTTAACTTTATCAATATTGGAAAACACTCTTCTTCCTCTTTCTGTTGAATGAGCAGCCTGAATGGAGATGTTCTGTGCATACCTGCCAGGTTTCACTCAAGAGATACCTGCAGGCGCAGCTGGGCAAAAGTGCACGTGGTGGCTTGCAATTGATTACAAATTGCTTGCAGCAGGCTAGGAAACCAGTTCAGTTCTGGATTTCTTTTCCCTTGTACACTATGTTGTCACAAATTTTTCTAACCATGCCAAACCAGAAACACAGTGTGTACTTACCCATACATGCTGTCGCATCATATGCCCTTAAATACACAAAATATAGTAATCTCCATGAAAACTAGTTTTCTGTTCGGTGACTAGCTTTGTCCAAGTGCACATTTTTATCTGTGGCCAGTATCAAACATCCATGCAAGCCGTAAAACAAGGATGGTTAACCCTTCTGCTTCACTTAGTGCCTCACTTTAGCTATCTCCGCGGCTGCCTCAATGACTTTAAGTCAGTCTGCTCTGCCTTTGCTACTTCAGGCAACTGGAAAGAGAAGAGACACGCTAAAAGCACAGTTAATTCCTAAGGAAGGCCCCCAGCTCCTGAAATAAAAGAGCTTGTTTGCCTATTTGTAAGTATATACACGCTTATGCCCACAGCGTTCTGCTACACGTGCACACGCATATTTATGCCGTGAGCTACAGGCACATATTTTGATGTAACACAGGCGCCTTTGCCAGGCCCTGCCTGGTTAACGGTGATGGAATGTCTCCAGCCTCTTTCAAGCTGTGCAGCACCCACATATGCTCAACCCCAGGCGCTAAGTCCAGGAGCTTCAGGAGACCTTTCAGCAGTCTGCACGGTTTAAACGCTCAGGCTGGAGATGGAGACTACAAATTCTAGGCAGGTTTTTGATTTGTAAGGATATCTCTCTGATATCCTTGACTAACTAAAAATCACACCTCTGTATGAAAGCAGATGATTTCCCTGATTTGAATAACAGCAACAGTCTCAGAACTCAGCCTCCTGACTGAACAATTACTGAATTGTCTCCCACTGTGAGCTAAGAAGTGCTTTCTCAGAAGAAGCACCATCAGCTGTCTTCCAGAGAACATATAATAAAAGATCTAGACAACACCACTTAACCTTTTTCTTGCAGACATCTTTAGCCAATTTCTACAGATAAAGGAAATGGGCTGTTCCAGCTGTCAATAGACAGATCTCCTGAATTAAGGAAAAGATGTACTTTCCTCCCCACCTTCTGAAATCTCTCTTTTGAACAAGAACTTATTCAGGACCGAGTTGCTTTTTAGTTTTCCAATACTGTTGCACAATGCCTATAACATTTTTGTCTCTGTCCCTGAAGGGGTATTTCCTCATTTCAAGGGTGCTCCTTTATCTGAGTAGATTAATGAAGAGCTGAATATGTAGATGAACTCTGCCTAAAAGGTACAAAGTTTGTGCTGAGAGGCCCTTTACAGGAGACACTTCGCATCAGTCATGGTGGAGATTTCAGGAATTTTTAGCATCATGTCAGAGAATGATGTGATGACTACGCATAAAATCTTAGCTGCTTAGAAAAGACACAAAGCTCCACTTCTACTTATGTTTCTTTTTCTGGGATCAAAGCTTGCTAAAATTACTGAGGTGATATTTCAGATTTCTTTTCCAGCCTGGCAGTTCACAATATGTGAGCACAGTCTGATCTATCTATAGTGGCTGCCTTGTACTGCTTTTTGCCGTTGGTACAGTAACGATACTCCCATTTTCCCACTGAGTGCTCTTCCAGCATCTACTCAACCCCCAAATAAAATTTACTATTGCCTGCTAAATCAGCTTGGCTTTGCAGTAGCTGCATGCTCTTCTTTCACTTTTCCTCTTGGCTGTTTTCTGCTGCTGCAAGAGTAATAGAACACAACTGAAGATTAAACAGAGCAGAATTTGAGGTTTATTAGGGAAGAGTGGTTTCTCATTGCCCCCCCCCTCCAAAGTTGTCTCCACGCTGCTTGCAGACAGAGCAGTATGTTCAGATACCTGACCTGGTATTTCATCCTAGCTCCAGATGATGGTGCAACCCAAAGTAGGGGGCTGCCTAATCAATCCATTGCTTGTGCTGTCCCTGTTCCGGAGAACAGTGATGGCTGTTGCATACAGGGGATGGAAGAAGGGGACTTCTAGCAGCAGCCATGGCTGTCCCTGTCGCTGTTGGCCACAACGGCAAGCGCAGAAGGTGCCCTCTTCAGCCTCATCCCTTGCACTTGCTGCAGCGGGAACGAGCTCAGACCTTTGCCCAACAGCATGAAAGATGCCAAATGGTCATGAGAGACCGCTGTGAGTACCTGGTGAATGCAGGGGTTGATGACAGACATCCACCCATGGAACCGCTAAGTTACTTATAGTCCATTAAAGTCCAGCTGACCATCACATCTTCCTCCTTCCATAAGACCCTTTCTGGCCTTTCTTCCCTATTCTGTTTCGAAAAACAATCCCCTGCCAGTGCAAGATTACATTTTCTTTTGCCTACTTTGCTGAGAAGCCATGGGCCAGCTCTGTGCTGTCAGTGTTATTTGCTCTAAGTCCACAGAGGTCTAATTATCTAGCCAGGGTGAAGTACCCTGGATGCAGACAGGGCCATGAGTGAATTTACTTGCCTCTCAAGTCCCACCAGTAGGTGCCTCCACCTCATCCCAAGGTGCAACCACAGCGTGCTTGGTGTGTCATTTGATAGAAGTACGACCAGATTCCTTTTCTTTTCTCCTTTTTGGACTGAAGAAAGTAGTCCCACATTCAATTCAGGTTATTAAACTATGCTTCTACAGTAGTCATTTAAAATTTTTCATTATCACCTATTTTAAAATAGATTTTTTAGCCTACTAGAATTTATCGCTTTAGGTAGGTGACCCTTGCCTTGTTAACGGCAAGACAGAGTCAGGCAGAGCACATAGTAAGAGGCAATTTTAACGCACTTCCCACCTTTGTGTTGTCAACAAACATCTTGAGAGGAAACACAAGAAATGTCACATTCCTAATATTAGCATATATTTCCACAGCACAGAAGGGCAAAATGGGGTCATGAAGCAGCAATCTGTTGGACAAACTAGTGGGGCTTGGAAAGACACCGTGAGAATGACAGATTTTTAAGGCAGATTTTCAGAAGCCACAAACTGCAAAATCAGCAAGTTTGAAAACATAGGACCAGGTGTTTAAACAGGGGCAAAACTTTTTAAGTATCTTTGTGCATAGGCCGAAATCCAGTATTACTGATTCCAGGATGAGATTTGCTTATGGAATCCTAACAGCTTTCACCAGCAATACCTGCACAGTGCATGTGCAACCTCACGCGAGATAAAACTACACCGCACAGAGTGATTAATGGACCTTGGATTTCACGTTAATGAGGAGACTCAGGAGCAGTGTAGCGTACTTACCTTGCTTAAGAACCAGGCAGATGAAGACAGGACAAGCAAGCTGAATCCTGTATTTCTTCCAGTCCTCCCTCTCCCCAGCTGTCAAGTGGTTGAGAAACAGCAAAAGCTGCTTAAGGCATGGCAAGGGCCGAATCTCCCTAAGCACTTCCCATTTCAACACAGGCTTGAGTCAGCCACAACGGCAGCAGGGTCAGAGTAAGGAAAGGGAAGCTCCCCGGAACAGTCGGGAATGGTAAACAGAGGAGACAGAGAACACAATGAGGAGCAATGAAGGCATGGCTAGAAAAGGGTCAGGAAGGATGGAGGGAAATCTGTGCTTTTACATTTCTATTTATAATGGCCACGGTTGCTCATCCTCTGCACCAGACCACCCCAGACATCACTCACTGGTTTGGCAGCTGGCTCCCAGTAGCAAAGGGCAGCTGGGGTCAGGCAGTGTGCGCGGCCGCGTTCAGTGGGGCGTGGGGGCAAGGCATCGCAGGCGGAGAAACACAAAGAGAACCCAGGAGAGCTGGAAAATAACCCTAGGCATGGACAGAGGTGGGTATCTCATGAAAATTCCTGCTGGAGACTCAGGGTGGAGCAGACCTCACAGGGCGGATTTTCACAAGTGCCAGATCCCTTTTCCCACGCAATCATTTTCCGCCAGGTGCACATTTCCTTTTCCAGAATTCATTTCATGTCATTTTAAGCTTTTTACTACAACAGTTAACCATCTGGGACAACTGAAATGCAGGATTTTGCAAGAGGGTGATTGTGGAGTCTGGTCTTGCTCGTAACTCGCATGGAGGTCAACAGAAACTGGGACGCAAAGGTCAGAACCCTTACAGCCGAAATGAGTGTCACTGTTTCCTCCAACCCTCTTATCAGGCAATCGTAACTTCTCAACAAAATTAAGTGCAAACAATTTTGGCACGTATGCTAAAGAGATTTAACTTAGTGCAATCATCAGTACACAACCATAGGTGGTCCTAGAGTTTTTAATTTTGTGCAGCTTAATTGTCATTTACATTCTGTGTCATTACAGCTAACTACAACTCAGGACATGGAGTAACGAGTGCCATTAGACTGTACAAACCAGCATAATCCATTGGTCAGATGCTACCACCTCGACAAGCAGGTGCAGGGACTCTATGATACACGATGTAATGAATGTAAGACGTGTCCCGACCTCTCATCAGGTGGCTGCATCTGCTGCTCTCTAGTAAAACTGGCCTGTGATCAAAGCCTTTTCCATGGTCCTAAACATTTTAATCCCCATGTGGATTCTCTCAGGCCTAGTGAGAGTCAAGTTCACGCTGAAGCCTCTTCTTCAGGGGGAATTGTTAGTAGGGACTCTGCCTTCTGCCCAATCTGCTGTTCTCAAGGAAGCTACGGACATGCATATCTTTAAGGCTGCTCTGTTTCTGTTGAACTTATTAAACTGGCCCAACATGTTCAAAAATTAGTGAGGGAGACGAGGGAGGGATAGACACATACTATAAGATGGTGCAATGACATCAGCCTAATTTCCCTAAGAAATACTTGGTGGCATTTTTTTTTTAAAGCAGACTCTTCATGTATGAAATTACTAATGTCAAACCATAGCTGGAGCAAAGAGTCTGAAAGTTAAAGTCCCTGGAGCCAGATGACCTGAATCCTGTTCCTTGCTACAGCACAAGCTTCAAAAGGTCATTTTAAGAGGTCACTGAGTGTGTGCTTTAATTTCTGCATTTGTATAATGGAGCAAGTATTTCCTTATACCACTTCAACAGCATTTTGTAGTAAGGTCGGTCATGCAGTCAGGAAGAAGTATCAACGACACGTAGAGCACAGCTGATTCATTCTCCAACAGCGAATGATGTGGCAGATCCACCTTAGCAATCAACTACATTATCTCTTTTTAATTTTCCAGCTCAAAGCATAACATGGATTATGGGATGTTATGCTGGATAGGCAGTAACCATTTACAGGCAAGAGGAAAAAAAACACCCGTGTACGTGTCAGCTGATGTTTGACACCATAAAGACTACAGCTTTGACTACGTACGTTTTGACTACGGCTACACCTGTATTAGCAAGGAGCAGAACTGTAGCACAGAGGAGCTGGTGCCAAGGATCAAAAGTCTGTGATGAAGAAAGGCTGAGGGAATTGGGTCTCTTTAGTCTGGAAAAAAGACGGCTGAGGGGGGACCTCATCAATACTTATAAACACTTAAAGGGTGGGTGTCAGCAGGATGGGGCCAGGCTCTTTTCAGTGGTGCCCAGTGACAGGAGAAGAGGTAACAGGCACAAACTTGAGCACAGGAAGTTCCACCTAAACATGAGGAGGAACTTCTTTCCCTTGAGGGTGGCAGAGCCCTGGCCCAGGCTGCCCAGGGAGGTGGTGGAGTCTCTGTCTCTGGAGGCATCCCAAACCCACCTGGATGGATTCCTGTGTAACCTGCTCTAAGGTGGCCCTGCTCTGGCAGGGGGGTTGGACATCTCCAGGAGGGCCCTTCTAACCCTATGATTTTATGCTTTGGGGGGATGGAGGGAACAGGAGAGGAAAACAGGGTTACTTCAGGACAACTTTGCAGTCTGCTCCCGTGAATTAGTGGTCAGAGCCCATCAGGTGAGCTCTTGGGAGCACATCCTTCACCCAGTTTCACCCAGGAGTTCAGATCAGGGGCTGAGACAACTCTGTGGTGTGAACCCAAACACACAAAGTGAGGACCATCAAAAGCATACTCCTGATCCAAACGGGAACACTGGAGTGGGTGCAGGGCCTCGTCACAGGACTGTGTGCAGTTTGGCTTTAAGGTCAACACAAAGCGCCACTGAAAGTAAGACACAGGCACTCCTCATTCAACAACTCACTGGGCATCTCCCTCACAGAGCATATATTGTTATTTTACAGTTGGCCTTGGTTTTTGGTTTGGTGTTGAGGCTTTTTCGGGGGGGTTATTTATTTATTTATTTATTGCATTTCCCTGGAGTTCCCACTTTATGGACGGGGGGGGGGAAGCATGATAAAGGTGGTGACATATTTCCCTCAACCAGCAAAGCCGAACAAATGGATAAAGAGCACAGACAGCTTAGGAAGAGACTAACAAATAGAAGTATAGTGCAAGCCTGGTAGACACATGTGTAAAAAGAAAGAAAAGGAGAAAAATCAAGTTTACTATTCTGAAACTATGGGATGGAAAAAAAATAAAAATCCAAGTCTGGCTCATCCACCAAATATGTTGCCTCCCTTTCCATTTAGGTTAATGCTGTTTGTGAACAGAATAAAATGGCATCTAAAAAAAATTATAACAGCACAATACAAGCTAAGGTATCTGAAGAGAAAACAATTGCCTGACTACTGTAACAAACCCCTCCAGTTGTAACAAAGAAATAACTGGCAAGTTAAATTGCAGGTTCAGCAGCAAAAAATGTTTAGTGAATCAGTAATTCCTTTTTTTTTTTTTGGTAACATACAAGCGGGGACGGCAAAAACGAAACCTGAACCATCCATCTTACTTAACTCTGTATTATTCTGTTTTTGCTCATCCTTACCACTTGGGTTTTATTTGTTTAGTTGGTTTAGCCCAACCACATGAAGGTTGACAGAGGGTAACTGTCTGAAGGATGGACAAGCGCTGAAACTATGAAAAGATCAAACATACAAAACTGTGAAAAAACAAAATTTCGAATTACTGAAGGACTGGAGTTCCAAATAGCCTTCTAAACAGAAATTTGGCAAGGAACTTTTGACTTAATAACTCTTCAGGAGATGTGACAGAAGCAACCCTTTGAACTTCATATAGGAACCCACATGTCTTACCATCTGTGGGGAGATGTGGTTGCCACTTACATCATGGTCTCTCCAGCTTCTGACAGGCACTTGCAGGGATCCGAAAGCCATTCCTTTTCCTCCTTTACGCATAACTCAACTGCATTGCCCATGAGTACAGGAACCCTCTCCTCAATTTTTCTGAATGTTGGAGACCGACTGCAAGGGAAGGGCTTTCTGCTTTTCACTGTGGATGGTACACGGCCCTCTGGATACTATGTGGGAAATAAACAAATGTATTGCCTTTGCCAGAGTAACAGACCACACACTCGGCCTCTTTTCATGTCTTTCTGCAGTATTTTGTACTGTGAGTTTTGCTGCCAAGCCGCACTTTTGCATGGGGACAGAGCTTAGGTAACCAGCAGACACTTCCAGACGAAAACAGCTTTCATCATCTGCAACTGCAGAGGGGTGACTAATGCTATAAACAATGCTTTCCGGTTCTTCCCTTTCCTAATTAACAGAATCTACATTCAATTCAGTAAAGCCATCTGTGCGACAATAATCTTACTGTGAAAGCTCTGGATCAGTTTTCCTATCCAGAGCCTCATCTTTTTTGATGCTGTTTGTTACTGATTAGGCCTAAATCTAGAATTTCAGCTCTTTGAAGTGTATGCTGCCTTTTAGTAAAGGATTGTGACTATTATGCCTAACTATAAAGATCTTTTGAAATTACAGTGGCAATGTTCTTAGTCTTCCATTCGCTAGCTGCCTTTAATAAGGATCTTCTCATACTTCTCTCACCCTTGGAATATTCCATGCCCCTATTTTTTAAAACTGTCCATGCAACAGTGAAGAAACTTCTAAAGTTTTAGTGAGAAAATTAATTTGTGCAACTTTCTTGAAAAAGCGTCTGTTGCTTACTTCTTACAGGGTCTTGAAAACGACTTTTATGCTATAAACTAAAACTACTATGTTTTCACAAAGTTAATAGCACAACTAACTCCATTTTCTAGGAAGTGGAAAAATAATGTCTCCTTTTTAAAACCTTTTCTGTACCATTACCTACTACTGGAATTTAAAGGCTTGGCTGGACAATCATTTCACAGCAAGAGAATGAAATATGACATTTTGTTTAAGGTACAATTCTTAACGACATGAAGACTGAAGTCTAAAGCTGCAGCATTCACATTTAACTATTTATACTCAACAGAAAAAGCAGCTTAACAACCCGTATTGCAGTAACCCTAAAGGAAACAGATATATAGACTCAGACAGGTGTTATCCAAAACATATTTTTAATGTAATCTGCATTTGGAACCTAAACAAAGTAAGAGCAGAGAAATATGTTTGTTATTCCTTTTTTACATTACTGTTAAAGCTAAATTACTTCACGTAAAAAAGAAACTGCAATGTCTCCATATACGGAGCTAACCCCGCACAGAGGTCTTTGTGATAGAACAGAACACAAATACCTTAGTCAAAACCAAGCCAACAACAGCTTTTCATTCTGCCCTCACTGAGGGGCCAACAGTTACTTTTACACTCAAAGCCAAGACATATCCCCATCAATATCCCCAAAATTTCCTTGAAGTGTTAAATAACAGTTGACTTCACTGTAGTCACAGAAGATAGAAATTAGTGTTTAGTGTACTTACTCACATTTGTCAACATGTTAGAGTATAACAGGCATTCCACTCCATATTTCAAAGCATGAGGAAGCTATTTCAAGTGTGGTCATATCCTGCCACTGTCACCGAGCAGTTGATATAAAACTGAGAGGCACATTTTTTCCTCACGAGGTTTTTATCTTGTTATAAATCCTCCTGAAAGGATTTTACTATAGCACTCTATTCCTTTTTTAAAGTAGTGTTTTGTAAAAATGGAAAGAGGTTAATTTTAACCAGTTGCAAAACAGTCATTAAAAGAGAGCTCTTTGGGGACTTAGGAAATACACAAAATTACTTCCTGTCCAGGGACTGCTGCAAAGTATATATGGAAAACTAACCACACTGTTGCCTTGCATTTCAGAAAGTGTCTTCACGCTGCACTTAAACAGAACAAAGACAAAAGAGACAGCTGGAATCTTGTTACCAGCGTAAGTAATACAAAAATAGGAATATAATCTTAGAATTTGGTAGGAAAAGCATTTCATTTTTTTATTTTTACTTTTTTTTTTTATGAGAATACTCTTCATCTTCCTGGTTGAAGTATTTCAGTTGAAACCCAAGATGATTAGAAGAAAAACTGTCTTGAACACTTGTCCCCTACCCCAAAAAAGTACATCTTCAGGGATCTCAACAAGCAAGGAGCTATCAGTGTCTCTGTCTCTAGGGAGCCATATCTGTAAATTGCTTAATCAATTTTAAAACCTGTTTCAACCCTGCAGGGCATGCAATTCTTTCCATAGTGTTCTCAACATTTTTGTGTTGGTAGCTCAGAAGCAGTACGTTTCATCAGAAAAAAAGTCCAAACAGGAAGAGAAGAGAAGAACAGGAAGGAATGAGTTAAAAATATGACAAAAATAAAGCAATTATTTGTGTTCTGAATGCTCTTTAGTTCCTTGTCCTTACTACAGTTTGAGTCCAGCTAGGAACACTACTGCATCACCATGTTTCACTAAAATAAACTTACTCCCACTTCTGAATAGTAACAAGAATAATAAAAAAAATTCTGGTCCAGAAACTTGGTATCTATACAGAAGTGGAGACAAAACTGGTTTGAGTCAGAGGTAGAGGGGGAAAAACTGCCTCTACTCATTAGGACAGTTCTTAGTGGCACATGCATCTCAGGGTCTGCTGTCCCAATCCTCCCTCCCCATCAGCAAATCCTGAACTAATCCTAACACCACCCAGCACAGGCTCCATATTAGTTTGTTTTAAAATTAAGAAAAATTAAACAGGGTATAGTAAACATACAGGGTTACGTGGAAAGTGGTATTAAATGCGTGAACTCATCTGCTTGGACACCTAAGTCCAGGTATCTGGCAAGGTAAGAGTTCAGCAGATGGCCTCATCACCATGAGAAATTAAGTTCTGCATGGAGGTAACAGTCTTTATGACTGATGCACATTGGTAGATATTTAGACAGAACTAGATATAATAAATCAGTACGTCCTTTTAAAGTGGTTCATTTTTAAGGAGTAGCTAACAGAATAAGCCTTCCTTGTAGCAACTGGTACTGGATTTACATACACCAAATAGCAATGAGCCCTCTCTTTTGGAAATGGTTTCCATTCAAAAATTTGCTAACACTTAACAATGTTTAGATTATATTTCTTGACTAGTAATGTCTAACTAATTTTAAACTGGATATTTAACAGTTAAAGACAGAAATTTAAACTCAAACCACTAAAGAGCATACAGATTCCAGAGCATAAAACTCAAAAAATCCCCTTTTCTATGACCTATAGAAAAAGAATTATTTTTATGACTTGAAATATTATGTGGATCATTTCTAGCATGGTGTGATTTGTTGATTAGTCCTACTTACAGAGTAGTACAAAATCATAAAAATAAAAAAATTCAAAAATCAAACTACATTTTCTCACAAATAACTTGAGTGGCATGTGGTTTAATCATTACAAATCAGAGAAATTCAGCCAATTGAATAGAGTTTTACTCCCATGACTTTGCAAGAGAAACTAACAGGACTTCCTCATTCTCAATTTCATACAATGTAGACACGGCATGGGACAAACAGGTGAAAGTTGCTTCAAAATACAGAGTCTAAAAGTGGAAATACACAAACAGCACTGCTTTCAACATACTATTGTTGAAAAACATCCCCATATTTTTTGTAAGAACGGCTAAGCTAGTAGGCACCACGCTGCACACTAACAGGAAACCCAAAACAGCCCAAAAGCAAGGAAGAACTATTCTTATGTGCTCCCATGACACATTCTTCCTCAACTTAATTCACAAACAAACAAGAAGTTTCAACACCATCTTGAAAGTGAAACTAAATATAGAACATTAAAGAAGACTCTTGCAAAAACAACTTTATCTAATTAACTTGGCTTCTAAATATCTCTATCCTGACAAAGGCCTAAATCAACTTGTTGAATTTCTGGAGCAAGAACTCCATAGGTACATCTACTGCCCGCCACTGAAATGAAACATCAAGCCAAAAATATCCAGTATGCTAGACTACTACACTTGTAAGTAAACTATATTCTATCCAAAAGAAATGAATTTTTAAGACATTTGCAGGGCTAATGTGCCATAATAAATTCTAATATTAATCACCAGTAAAGTGCTGAATTATATTAATTACCTGAATCGCACTCACATTTATGATCTTCATTTATAGATTTCTTATCAAGTCAAAAGAGCCCTTTCTGTTGTAAAAGCTAAGCTGTTGTGCAAGTATTATAAAAATAGGTACTTTAATTAGGAGCTATATACACAACAGAACTTCCGCTTTTTGTTAAGTACAACTGACATTGTAGAGATGAAAAATCCATGCAAGTACTTATAAAGATACTTAAAATGAAGAAAAAAGGACACTGCTATAGAACTTCCAATACCCTGGCACACAGCCACTTACTATATTAGATGATGTCTAGATCTGGACTGATAAGCATCATGCCACCAACATGCTTTAGTTTCTTTTGTAGCTAAAGTTGATTTGTAAATTTTAAACTACAGCATACATTTGATCTATTTCTCATTAAAGTGTATCATTACGTTTGAGGTTAAACTTTGAGCAAACTTCACATCTAGTCACATAACCAGCACAAGCAAGACATTAGTGCAAAGAGGAAGGCATCAGTTGTACATAATGAGGACTCTTCCCCTAACTGCACAATGCAATAAAACGATTTTCAGATTTAAAGTTCAAGTGGACTACGATGAGAAAAAGCAAGATTTTCTTCTCCCAAATTTAGGACAAGTTTCCAGAGGATCAAAAGGAAAGCAACCTCAGATACAGCCATCAAAAAAGTCAAACCCAAGTTTGGAGAGCTGATAAGTAACTCCAAAATTCATCATGCTATGAAGACAGCATTCTCAAAAGAGCTCCAAACAAACTGCAAAACAAAATTGGCATTTAAGTTGAAATTGGCCAAGTGCTGCATAGAAATATGCTCACACACAACAGTCATGTTTAAGCCAGTGCATAGAGAAGATAAAAGCACTTATGGTAGTTGCAAATGTTAACAAGTCCATACAACTTGTACTTTTTAGCAATGAGTCCATAGAAAAAGAACAGAGTAAGAGTAGAAATGCTCAAGCAAAACCAAAAAAAGATGGCCTTCCAACTGTATAAAATCCACAGAACAGTTATAGTAAAAAGACATCGGTGGAAAATACTCAACTCAGTCCCAAACACCCAACAGGCAAATAAGACAAGAACAGACAAGCCTTTGGCAGACAATTTTTAAAGTCTAAATATGGCATTACGTTTCTAAATAATCCACAAAATATATTATATGGCATATTAATATTAAATACTGGGTAACCAACTCTGCAGACCTGATGCTAACAAACAACGCTNGATTTATGGGCTGGATAAAATTTTTTGCTATTTCCCTCTCATCCAGCAAATCACTAGCAGTTTGTTTACGCGAGTTTGTAGCATCAAAGTGTGAACCCGACTTGATGAGAAGATTCATGATGTCTGGATGGTTGTTCAGTGCAGCAATGTGTAATGGACTGTTGTTATCAGAGTCTCTGACATTTACATCAGCACCACATTCCACCAGGATAGCAGTAACTTGTAGAGAGGGGAATCTACAAACTGGGTAGCGACCCACACACGTGGTATTATTGTCAACAGCAAGATGAAGCGGACTGAAGTTATTCTTCCCTCTCGGCTGAAGCTTAAGAAACTTGTAAATGGTCTGTTTCTTAAAATGCTCCTGTTCTGAGCTGCAAGGTACTTTCTCCAACAAGCAAATTAAATGCAAGATGATGGAAAGGGCTTTGTTCAGCTGTACTGGATCAGGAGAACACTGGGTTTGTTTCATGGCCCTTTCTATTTCCAGAACGCTTTTGCACAGTATACCCATGAGATCATCAAATGTGACAGTAGTGCCTAGCAGGCCTTTTGCCCTATCCTGCAGCATGAAGGAGAAAAGTTCAGCAAATGATAGTAAACTGCTGGCTGTCATAGGGCTCAGCGGATCAAGATTGCTCTGCTGCATGTCCAAAGCGTATTTCCATAAGTGGATGCAGCGCTTGAAGTTTCCAGAGTCTGCATAGACAGCACCTCTGTATCTAATATAGTAGGATGTATCTGGGTGAGAAGGGCCAAGAATACGCTCTCTAATTAATAGCGCTTGCATTCTCATTTCATCAGGGTCTGCAATAAGATTTTCTAGCTCTTCTGAGCTGTTTACCTCTTTAGCATAATCATACGCCATAATTAGTGTCTGCGGCACAGGTTTGCTCAGGATATTAGTCCTATCGCTGTATCTCATTTCCATAGCTCGCTTCCAGTATTTCAAAGCACCAAGCAGATCTCTCTTTTTGTCCACGAATGTTGCTCCTAGGAGTTCCAGAGCATTTATGCGCTCAGCCTTACTGGTTTGTACATGCTGGGTCAGAAAGTCCACAATATTTGTGTGGCCTGTCACACTGGCTGACAGAAGGGGAGTCATTCCATAACCGTCCTTTTCCATTTTCGCACAATACTTCAGAAGCATCTTCATGATCTCCAAACTTCCAGATTCTGCACAGTCATGTAACGCAGTGTTTCCTGCAACAGAAGACACACAATTACACAAATCGTAATTTTAAAAAAAGAATAATAAAAAATAGTTTAAAAATGGTTAAAAACACCCGAACATTAACAGTGAAAACCACAACTCTTTTGATGCCTATGAACTATGACAGGCTTAGATAACAAGTCAAAATGTTCAAGTTCTGATTAAATATCAAGACTGGCAGGCAGCTATACAAATCAAAACGCTTGATATTATTGCCTGAAAGAGTTAAACAGGTTTTAAGGACCTTTTTGTCTCATTACTAAAAAAACAAAACAGCATTAAAACAGAATTGTCCATGACACATAAGCACAGGAGAAGGCAATTCCATTGTGTCAGAAGTCAAAACAGTACGGCAGAAGACCAGCTTGGCCAGAAAGGGAGCTCCTCATGGAGGTCAAGAGGAAAAAGAAATTGTACCATCCCTGGAAGCAAGGTCAGGCTTCCCAGAAAAACTGCAGAGCTGTTGTTCATATATGCAGTGAGAAGACAAAAAAGGCCAAAGCTCAGAGTTGAAACTGGCTAGGGTTCTGCTCAATATATTCACAATGATCTGGATGCAAGAGTTGAATGCACCGTTAGCAAGCATTAACAAGTTTGCTGATGATACCAAAGTGGGAGGTGCTGTTGACTCTCTCATTGGGAAATCATCAATGGCATGAAAACTAACAAGAACAAATGCCAGATTCTGTATATGGGATTGAGTTATACTGGACACAAGTATAAACTGGGCGAGAAGTGGCTGTGGAGCAGCCCTGCAGAAAGGGATCTGGAGGTGCAGGTCGGCAGCAGGCTCAGTAGGAGTCAGCAGTGTGTCCTGGCAGCCAAGAGGGCAAACCTCATCTTGGGGTGCATCAAACACAGCAGAATGAGCCAATCAAGAGAGGCAACTACCCCGCTGCACTCAGTGTTGGTGCGGCCTCATCTTGAGTTTTGTGTGAAGTTCTGGGCCCCACACTTGAACAAGGACATGAAGGTCCTTCAGTTCATCCAGAGGAGGGCAACAAAGCTGGTGGAAGGGCTGGAAGACATGCCCTCCAAGGATTCTGGGTTTATCTGCTTTGGAGAGAAGGAAGCTGGGGGCAACCTCATTGCTCTGTACAGCTTCCTGAGGAGGGGAAGGGGAGAGCAGGGCGCTGATCTCTTCTCACTGAGATCCAGTGACAGGATGCCTGGGAATGGTTCAAAGCTACAGCAAGGGAGGTTCAGATTGGACATTAGGAAACATTTCTTTACTGAGAAGGTGGTTAAACACTGGAACAATCCTCCTAGAGAGGTGGTTGATGCCCGAAGTCTGTCAATGTTTAAGAGGCATTTGGACAACACCCTTAATAACATACTTTAACCTTTGGTCAGCCCTGAAGGGGTCAGGCAGTTGGACTAGATGACAATTGTAGGTCTCTTCCAACTGAAATATCCATTCTGTAAGAGATTGTGTATCTGCTTTAAAGTACAAAACAGAAACTTAAGCTTGCTATCTCCATGTTGTTTCACTTTTCCCTTCTCCCCTTGTCAAATTTCCATTCCTCCCTATCTCCAGCAATGATTAAAAAAATAATGAGATCTATATGATAATTAAAGCTGAGCTAACTCAACATTGGCTTTGTTTGCCTCTACACTATACCTCTTCCTCTCTCCGCCTGCCAACCCTTTTGATTTACATGTTTTGAAGCAATAATTCTACACAACAGAAAATAGAATCCATCATAACAGGCCCTTCATCTCAGCTGTGGCATTTGAGACTCACAATATATTCTGAGGGAGCTGGATATTTTGTCAAGCACATCTATATACCCAAACTATTCTTAATGCTTTCTTAGATATTTATCCTGAAGTCCCCACGTTAATCCTCTGTTTAAGATTCCCAAAGCCAAGAAGAAAATAATGCCTTCAATACACAACATGCAGCCATCTATCTTGTGTCTTATCATTTCCATGCAGATTATTTCTCATTAGCATGACATTGCACAGTCTATTATCTAAGGGCACTCCGGTTCTAACACCATGTGGGGAAATTTCTAGTAAGCACTAGTGCCACCTGCTTGAAAACCTTATTCACAGACAATGAGAAAGCAAGCACTGGACACCACAGTTAAATATTTAACTATTAGGCATCAACTAGATTAAAATTTTGCTCAACTTCAAATACGAGCACTTTACTGGAGGAGAAGGAAAAAGATGGAAACAAACTCTTCTGGTTCCCTTCCAACATAACAAAGTCTCTTATGTGGTTGACTGCTTTTAAAATTACACAATTTAAATCTACCTTGTTCTTTATAATATATTGTACTTGCTACAGATACAGGCCTAGTAACTTTTCAGCCTCCCACTAAATTAATATGTAAATTATAAACAGAACACTCATGTAAAATCACACCCCACCCCCAATTAAGATTTCTTACATCATTAGCCCTGCAAATTCCATTTAACTGCCCATCAGATCATCAGTTTGTGTTACACTGTCATCAAGTTTCACAAATGAGACCTTTTCTAAGGGTTCTCTGTCCATTCATAGTCATCAGATTCGGCTTTTAAAAGTTAAGAGAAAAGGTCAGTGAACTTCCTTATTTGCATTTTGGTAGGCTTTTTTTTTTTTTAACACCAACAAGAGAGCCATTTACAGTGCACTTTACTATTGTATTTCTAGTCCTAACAGAACTATGGTGGGTTAGGAAACAGAGCAGTAGTCTTGAAATATCCAGCTCATGTTTGGGATAAGTGTGTACTTGTAGATATACAGTCTACTGATCTAAAGAGCTTCTAGTTATCTCTATATATTTGAATTCTTTTTTTCCAGGCTCTGATCTCCAGAATGTTTATACTAGAGTATAAACAGAGAGATCTCGAATCCTTATACTAGAGTAATTAGCTAGTGAAACTCAATCAAAAGCATGCCCGAGATCTGTCTTAAAAGCTGAACACTGTACAGAAATAAATTAATACTAAAATAGAGGTAAAGTCTTTCTGATAATACATTCTTTCTGCCAATAATATATTGTTTACATTGGTTTAAACAGGATAAATTCAAAAGCAAAACATTTGAAATCAGTATGTGTCTATGTATCTATGGAAAGAAGATTCATAGTTATTAAAATACGCTTCAGAAATACGAAATTTGTTCGATTTTAATTTCAATTATAAGAACCTGATATATGTCTATACGAAAAATTTTGACATCTTCTAGCTTTTACATATGTGACTTCATAGCACACTTTTCTTTCTAACAAGACACTGTAAGATGACATCAAGTCAAAGAAAAACCACAAAAGCAAAATTCAGAAATATGGAGTCATAGAATCACAGAATGGTTCAAATTAAAGACCACCTAGTTCCAACCCCCCTGCCATGGGCAGAGACACCTCCCACTAGACCAGGTTACTCAAAGCCCCATCCAGCGTGGCCTTGAACACTTACAGGGATGGGACATTCACAACTTTCCTGGGCAACTTGTTCCAGCACCTCATCTCCTCAGAGTAAAGAATTTCTTCCTAAATAGCTAATCTAAATCTCCCCTCTTCCAGTCTAAAACCATTATCCCTCGTCCTAATGCTACAGTCCCTGACAATGAATCCCTCCCCATCTTTCTTGTAGGCCCCTTTAAGTACTGAAATGCTGCTGTAAGGTCTCCCCAGAGCCTTTTCTCCAGGCTGAACAACCCCAACTCTCTCAGCCTGTCTTCACAGGAGAGGCGCTCCAGTCCTCTCATCATCTTCGTGGCCCTCCTCTGGACTTGCTCCAATAGGTCCATGTCCCTCCTATGTTGGGGGCCCCAGAGAGGGATGCAGTACTCCAGGTGGGGTTTCACCAGAGCAGAGCAGAGGGGGAGAATCACCTCCCACAATCTGCTGGACATGCTTCTTTCGATGAAGCCCAAGATGCAGTTGGCTTTCTGTGCTGCAAGCACACATTGATGGTCAAGCCATAATGACTGTCCCCTAAATTCAATACCCACTTGTCACCAGTAGAACCATACACCTTAGATGTCTACAATGTAGACCTCTATTCTGTGTTTTGAATTAACAGACTATCATGTCTTTCTTTTATCTTCTGTTGACAAGCCACCGAGACAAGAAAGTGTTCATTCAATGCTTTTGTAAGTTTCAGTATGCAGAAAAAGTAGTATGGAGAGACTCATGGTCTGTTTAGATAACAGTTTTCTAATAGGCACCAGGCATTTGGCCTTGGCTTCCCCACTGGTACCTCAATCATCTCCTCCTCACTCTTGCTCTTCTAATCTTTCACTTCTCAAAACTTTACGCGTGAACTGGTCTGCTGCTTCTTCCTCAAACTTGTTTGTGGACCATCTGAAGAAGAACCGACAGCATATTTCATGGCCTCTTTATTGCTCTCAATTCCAGCATCCAGAAGAACGGTGGTAAGAAGGAGCAGCAGTTATTCAGGACAAACTGAGGCTCAATCCAGGCTCATCATCAGATAACAAAATTTATCTGACACACTAATCAAATTCATGGAAAAGTTGTGTAAAAAGTTATTTTCAAGAGCATATGCCTCAAGTTTAAAGCTTTTTGCAATTATAGAAGAGCTATGAACATATTTTGTCCCCCAACTGCTATTTTAAGTGCCAGTTCTGAACATTAAAACCCCTAAAAAATACCACCACAGAAAACATCAGATTCTTTCATTAACACACAGTGAACTTAAGGCAAAAATTTTCCTTTCCTGAAAAATTTCTGAATAGTGGCCAGGGATTTTACTGTGATTTGCTAGTAAGTGAACTGAGGAAGACACCCTGACACAAAGCATCACCTGAAATTATCTGTTCACAAGATTCACAAGAATCAAGATTCACAAAGCTAAACCAGTTCTTAAAATGGCAAGTGATTTTTAATCTTTAATACTTTAGGCACTTTATCACTAGTAGAGAGCATTAAGTCAGTCACAGTCTGACTTAAGTCAGTCTGGCCACACTACAGTCTCTACCAAGACCAACAAAATTTCCAATCACAGGAACAGAAATTTAACCAAATATATGCAAAGTCTGGTGAATTTGACATACATCGTTTCTCAGCTATAATTCCCTCTGTCCTTACCACACGTCACAGACCAGAAAACTGTCAATACCTCAATATTGATGAACATGAGGTCTTTAAATTCCTCAGACAGGAAGGTGTCAAAAGCAGACAAATACACAAGCTTGCCAACGTACATACACTGTAAGTCGTCTTGCTTTGCTGGACAAAGCCTAGTTAAAATGCAACTACAGCAGTCAATCTAGAACTAAAGACTGGTGGGTTCCTCAGACCATATGCACTTCTGCTCTCAGTGACGAAGGCAAAACCAGATGCATCTGGGTGTTGGCTGAGCCACCAGTTAATACAGCCATTTCAGGGTGTATTCAAGTCCATCCCTCACAGCAGAGCTCCAAAACACTGGATTTAACACTTATTTTCTACCTTCAGGTCAGTATTTTAAGATATTTAAAAAGTCGTTACACAAAAGCATTATTTAAGATAAATAAACAAAAAGGTCTTACTAACACTAAAGTTCTTACTATTGCTTCACAACTATTAACATACGTTTTGCTGGCCTTGACAATAGGACTAATGGCAGCTATTCATATTACTCATTGTAGATCCATCACCATATAATGCTGCTTTTGACACTCTCTTGTAAATTGCCAGGCATATATGCCATGACACATTAATACTGAAAAAAATCCACACAAATTAAGCTTGGCCATTGTCTGAGTAAATTCAAGTCCAATCCAACTGTCTGTATGTCATTAATTTACAATGCAGCTATGCAGAACATGTGGAAAGAGTCCAAGGAATTTCACTACTCTGTCCAACTGGTTATCATTCTTTTTTTTTAAAAAAATGGGGTTTTTATTTGTATTACAATTACTGACTTAAGTTTAAACAGCTGTTACTGACAGCATATCAGAGGTAGTGTAATTTTTTAGCTACTTATATTGTAGTAGCCTTTAGAGTTAAAATAACCACAGTTACTTTAAGCCATGTACAAACTAATAAAGGAAGGCCATCACCACTAATTTTTAGTGGCCGCATCTCAGTTCAGTTTGACTGGATAGCATAGGTACAGCAGTGGGAAGGATACACAGTAAAAAAAAAAAGTTTCCATGGACTAAAAGTGGGCATGGGTTGACAGATAGTTGAGAGCTGACAACTTCAAAAACCATAAACCCCAACCTTAAGAAACAACAAAATTAACAGCCATCTATACCTATTAAGTATCAAGTGTTAAATTTCAGGAAGAACTTGTAAGAAAACATGGCAATGGCCTTAACGCCTAATTCAAAGTCTATGTTCCATGTATTGTCCAGGAATTGAAGAGTTCAAATATGTATAGCAAATGAACTGTTATTCTGTGAATTAACTCATCTCTTTCAAAAACACTGTATTGTCTACAGTGACAGGAATAAACAATGGCTGAACATAATTCAGCAGTTAATTCAATTTTTGTAACTTCATTTATTCAATAACAGAGTCAACATTATATTTACTGCTGTATTAAAAAGGAGAAAGGTTGAAAATAAGCAAAAGTAACTTGAAAATCATTCTCTTTGATAAGCAGTTTTCCAAGGGACACATACAAAGATGCTGGTCAAATCTAAGTATTCTTAGAATGATTATTTCAAAATAGGTTTCATTAGATTTTCTTAATACACTTTTAATTCCAAAACGATCTTCAGGAATTTCATCACATACAGAAGTTAGCTAATATTACAAAAACACGAAAGGTTCATCGTTCTTGCACAGAAACAAAATTGGACTTGAAATGCTTTGGTAGTCACAGTACTTCTCTGCTAGAAAGTGAGTGCCACTATATTGTATTGCTAACACTGCTTACAAACCATTTCTATCTGTGTAAAACTTTACTATTTATTTATTTACCTAATAACTTCCTCTACTTAAAANGAAATGGAATAACCCCACCTCCAGTCCTTCCAAATCTTGCAAAAACAAATTAAGGAAAAAGAAAAAGGCATGGTCAGTTGACACCATAGCTTCATTTTTTATTCTTTTGTTACAGTCCTCTGTTAGCAGTGGTATGAATGTTACACAAACACTTCACATATCACAGAACTAATTCTCTAACTATCTAGTGTTACCAAAACCTTATCAGAGTGGGGGGCAGGCACTCAAATTCATAATCAGGCCACGTCTTTTTATGTCAGAAGCAAATAACTCCCAAAATAGACTGTCAGCTTGTGACATGGGAATGAAAGAAAATGAAGTAATGACACAGAAATTGATTTGAAACCAATTAAGTACATCCACTTCCTAATACTTAAAAAATATTTGATCAAATTTCTGGGTAGTACAATTTACATTAAAATCTAGTATCAATCTGATTTCATATCCAAGATATTCAAGCATAAGAGAAAAAAGATTTAATTTAAATGGCCAACCAGGATATAAAATTAACTGCATGTATTTATTTTTGCAGCCTTACAGATGAAATCAATCACTTTTAGAGTTGTTCATGTAACATCAATTCTTTCCTAACAAAGCACTTGAAGTAATTAAGTCTTACAAGAGTTTTACTGATTTAAAAAAAAGTTATTGCTACATACATAAAAACAAGGACAGCACATAAGTGCAGAAAAGCACAGCCCTACGCTTAGTATGCGTGACAGAAAACCTAAAGGTGTGTCTTCCCTTTCAGAAGAGATTAAGTAAAAACTGCAAAGAACTGCTAATCTCCACAAATTATTTTAATCTATCTTTCAGATTCGGTAACAGAATAATTGCTCTCTTGCTCACTAAAGTACTTCACGAGAACTTGTATTATCAAGATTACCAATAAGAAGCATGTTGTTAATCATTTAAGTTCAGCATAAACGCCTCCTTAGTTGAAATTCAAGAATTTATCCCTTTAAACTGCATCTTCCTTATTTACAGACATTCCGACTGAAGCTCAGTCTCCACATAGCATCACACACAAAGTATCTACAAAATGCAGTGCACTGTGCCATGTAATACCAACCAAAAAAGGAAAAAACCCCAAACAAGACAAAAAAAAAAGGACATAGAACACTTTTAGAGCAAGAATTTATTCACAAAGTAGAAAAAAAAAGGGAGCTTGTTTGGGCTTTTTGTTCAGTGTTTTCCCCCCACCCCGATGAATCTTGGCAAGCAGACAAGACAAAAAAACCTCAGAAGAGAACAAACCTGTCAGACTCCTTAATGTTTACTGTAGGAGAAAATTAATAATTTTTAGCGCATACTAAACCACACTGATCATAGAGCAAAGAGCATGAGTCTCTCTAATCCCCCTATTTCTAGGTCTGACGAGTCTGTAGAAGACTCTTTTTCTCCTTACCAGCAGACTTGAGTGTTACACTTTGCAGTACCTCACATAAATGACAATACTGAAATAACTCTAGCTCTGATACTGTACTACTATACATCTAACCTCGATCCAGCACCCCTAGAGACTGAGGTCTGTATGCTTCTGTACTTTCTAAAGTGAGGAAGCAAAGTCAACAAGCCTTGTCCTCTGCATTATTTTACAACACAATTTTAATCTAATACTGTGCCAGCGGCATCTAAGAACAAGATTCTGAATCTTAGTTTTATTTTGCATTTTCAAAATACATAAGTCCCTCCAACTGCTACAGTAGTATGTAGGACCCTAAACAACAAAGAATCACGACTTGCAACCAAACATTCCTGCGTAGATCTCAAGAGACACCTAAATAAGCACCTAATTCCAGTAGTTCTTATGAAATCTTCTAATCATACTCAACAGGAGGAGGAAAATTACTCTTTTGGCTAGCAGATGAGTCTGCTAACAACAGAAGAGGGACAAAGTTAGTGAAGACCACTAGTAAAAACCACGAGTGAAGAGAAAGATAGCACATACCAAGTAGCTGAGCAACGGAAACACTTAGGAGCCATGTTCTGGAAAAATTTCTGCCTTTCAAGTAGGTATTTTGGAAGAGAGTCCTTATTCCCTGCACCATTACATTCAGACCACCCTGGCTATTAGCACCTGCATACTTCATCTATAATTTAACTGGTTAATTGCAGAAAGGAAAGGAATGAATCTCCATTATGGCAGCAAGTCTGGTGGAAAAGGATAAAGCATGACACAAATTATCAAAGTGTGTGTTGCTAATTTTCAAGAAAGAAACACAAGATCCAAGTATCCCGTCTGGAGTTAGAAGTATAAGTTTCCTTTAAAATGGTTTGCCTGCAAAATAATTTTATTGGGGCAACTATATGAAATATTTTATTTTAAATATAAAACCCAACACACACAGCCCCAGGAATACCCCTAAGAGAGACCAAATCTATAATTTGAAGGCCCAAAGACTGCTACCACCTGAACTACAAGAGTAAGCATTTCCCTCCCCACACAGAGCAGCCAAACCAAGACTGTGCACAGAAGGGCACCAGTGAAACACTACTCAAGACTCCAGAGGTCTATTCTGAACATGGCAAGGGAGCACCACTTTAACGACAGATCACTGGCAGACTTCGCAATGCAGCCTAACAGAAAACTGCATGCAACCAACACGCAGACCATCCTCCTCATCCAGCACAAAGGCAGGTCTGGGCTTCACTTCAGGTTTAGTTCCAGGGTTCTACCTCCTCCTGAAAACTCAGGTTTCTGCTACTCTAGCATTATCCACTCTGCTCCTCCTTTAAGAGCATCATAAAAGCTTTAAGACCTCCCAAGTTCTAAGAGCGGGGTTTTTTTGTTTTTGGAAAAAGAACAACTCGCCATTTGAGATATTATTATATACCAGTGAAACTTATTAAGCTTTGTCATTTTTAACATGCAGCATCTTAAACCAGGAGGAACAGACTAGAGAAGCCTCTCAACTAGTAAAACAGCAGTGAATTAACTCACTTTGGCTGCTTTCTGCTTTTGTAACAAAAAAAAAAAAATATATATAAATATAATCTACAGATACATTTGCTGTTTTCCACAATTCTAAGAGAAAAAAATCCCACCCTCCTTACCCCAGGTATCAGTTTTTCCCCCTCACTAACATTGTTCATCTAACAAAGTGTTTTTTAAAAAATCCTTTGTATACATTTGTGTTGCCTGTGTGCTGCATAAAACTTTCATGAAATTGTGAAAGTTTGGATCTGCAAAACAGGCTTTTACTTTAAATTCAGAACCACTGGCCATCTTTCACAGTATAGCCCTCACCTACCCAAAACTTCTTGTTACGTCCTTAGGTCTGCCTCCATCACCATCTCCTGTGAGCCGGTGTCAGACCTACACTTTACCTGGATGTAGCATCTTATCTGATTCCAACTCTGAAGTCTTTATGAGCATCTTAATCATCTCCTAACTGTACTTTTGCCCTTCCACAGCTGTCTTTCAAGAACCTCTGTATTCTGAACTTCTGTAGTCCAAATCAGAGTGCGGGATTCTGTCAGTATTTTAGAAGCAGAATTTCAGCACGTTTTCACCTGCTCTTTCATACTCTGCCTCAGTTGCCACCCTGAATTTTAGATGCCCATGAACTTAGCTATTTTCTCATCTCAAAGTATTTGTATTTTTCCCTGAAACTTTTACACCTTCCAAACTTTTTTGTATTTTTCCCAGCTCTAGATTTTCCTGGTTTTTAAAATATGAGTAAGTTCTACTTTGCAATATGAAAATCCAGTGGAAAACCACAAGGAATAGTTCAAGTAGTTCCACCCCCTGTGGTTTTAAGAATAATATCTGGTAAAGAATCTATGGTAATCTCCCACAATAGCACCGCTATTGAAGTTAGATAGTTTTGTTCTTACAAGGACCACTGTAATTCCAAATGCAGCAAAATTTACATTAATTAAAGCTTTTACCTCTTTCACAGAACAGTAGGCTTCTCCATACGTGGCCTAGGAAGGGGCCTATCTAAAAAGAGCTCAGATACAAGGATAGCAACAACTTTTACTACTCAAGAGCAAAGGACTCGGGTTCTCTGTATCTTCATAGTACAAGCGCAGGCACACTCTATCAGTTGTTCAGTATACAGCAGGGAGGAATAGAAACTGAAAATAATAGACTTTGAGCTGGAATGTGACAATGTAGAATGAATCCTCTTGGAAATACTCATTTTGAAATTAATAGCTACTGAGCATTCTTGCAAAACAAAGCTCAAAAGGTTAGTTGTTGAGCCTCAGCCACTGCAATACCCACGCTACTGCAACACTTTGGGCTACCAGTTTTGCTTAGCTCTTCTGCCCTTCCACAGCTGACTTTCACTTTCAGGGTTTATAGTACTTTCTCTTCTTTTACCTCACCACTGCTTATTAAATAACTTCAGAAATCAAACTGGTTTAAGATGTCAAGAAGAAAAAGTACGCTTGTGTCATATCAGAGCAGATTTCCACATACAAAAAGGCAGGCCATACTTGGCTGATAACTGATAAACATTATGTACACCATCCACCTGTACACACAGCAGTTCAAAGAAAAAAAAATGAACTTTCCTGAGCTAAAATATATCCAATACAACTTTTTCAAAATTTAATTTAAATGAGGATCAGTTATGCTCACGTACCTAGTTGTGAGTTACACAGAAACAAAAGGAAGCAGAGAGAGGAAGGAATTAAGGTAATAGTGAAACTGAGAGCACTGAGAAAATCCTCAGGAGCATGTGTCTGTCACCTAGTCATTTAAACAAAGACAAGTAACATCTAATGCACAAGTGAATTATAACGACCAATAAAGTAATGCCTACTCCATCGACACAAAATGAGGGGAAAAAAGAGCTGCAGAGATGTATTTTCTCCCCTATTACATCAGACATTTAACAGCACTGCTCTGTTCATATCCATCATATAAATGGATTGGTTTAAAACTAAAAAACAATACACACTTTATATTTAGGTTGTTATTCCAAGAACCCTCTCTAGAAAAATGACATTTTTATCCTATCACAAGTCCACGATGATTCATAAGCAACCTTAAATCCTTACAAAGGAAGATTTATTTTGCTCTACCCACTTCTATGACAAATCTGTAGTTTGGTTTTCTTTATATTAAACCCACATATCTGCATGATTTGCTGAAAAATGGCGTATTTAACTGAACAGCTTTTCTAAAGATTACTCTCATATTTGTCATTTACCAGTATCATAATCTCCACACAAAGTATACTTTAAGAAGAAATAACTGTATAGTATCCTGTTACGAATGTAATTAGCCAGAAGCAGGCAACAGAAGTATTACACTACAAAAAGGTTAACAGATTAGTAATATGCCTATATAAAAATAAGGTGCTGAAACACAATCCTGGCTCAATGAGATAAAAATTAACTGTAACCTGAAATAATTGGTATGCTTTTCAGGCAAATATCAAACTCACGCACAAATTTGAGATGTAATAAAAAAAAAAGCCAGTGGTTAAACCAGGAAGTCCACATAATTATGACCACAGCAAAACCAACAGAAATCTTCACTCCGAATGGTAACACCAGGTTAACTGCAAACAGGGGCAAAGAGATGCCCTTCGTTATCTGTGCACCACTGGAAGTCCTTCTGTTGGGATGGATCACTGTCACCTGCAGCTTCATTTCATTAATCCTAACGTATGTTTTTTGTTTACTAACACTGAAAAAGGTCCAAGATTATTCAAGAATTTGGGAGGACGGTGAAAAGCAAAGTGGTTATTAATTTCTAATGTAGAAAAGATTTTTTTCTCCTTTATGCATCTTTCCTTGTATTAACCTTACTGACATAGGTCAGTTTTATGTACAGCATATTTGGTTTGTTAAGAAACAGTATGAAAACCAAGAATATATACTCATATATTTGAATATACTGCTACACCAACCTACTATAAAGAGTTCTCAGCGAGTTTATTACCTTTTCACACACACACGAATAAGATGTTTCATATGACCATGCTTTTTAAGAATTAGAGGTTTAAGATTAAAATATATCCATTTGCAATGAAATTACACAACCTGTGTTAACAAAGGAGTATGTTGTGAAAAAAAAAAACAGCAAAAACATAGCTAAATTCACTTTGTCTTACTTACCCACTTTACGAGACCAGAAGACTATTTTTTGATGTCAGCCTCCTTCAGATCAGGAAATGATCAATTTTACCCCTATTTCCCCCAGAAAAGTGAAAAAATGAACCTACCTTTAACACTTTTTCTGTTAACATCAGCTCCTTTTTCAAGTAAATACTGGGCAATTTCTTTGTGGCCTTTGTAACATGAGATCATCAAGCACGTATGCCCATGGCGGTTTGATACTTCCAGGTCTGCTTTGTGCTCCACAAGATATTTTACTATTTCAAGGTGACCATCAAAACAGGCTGCTCTAAGTGGCGTTGAATTTGTCAGAGTTGTATTGTTGACAGACGCACCATGATCTAACAGGCACTGAACCACCTTCAAGTGGCCAGCAGCCGATGCTGCCCATAACGGCGGAGCTCCCTCAATGGTCTCACCATCAAAATTCACCGAACCACCAACTTCTATTGACGCAGAGCAATGGTCCAACAGGTATTCCACCATGTCAAGGTGACCATAACGGGCTGCCATCAGAAGTGGTGTGGCACCATTGGTTTTCTCTGACATCAGCAGGGCTACCTCTTCTCTTGTTTTGCTTGCCAGTAACTTGGAAAGGAGCCGCAGCTTGCCATCACGAGCTGCGTTGAACACTGCTGTCTTTAGATCCATTTATTCTGTACGTCTCTGCTTCTTGATGGATACACGCCTGCCTTTTTCCAGAGTCCCAAGCTTACTGGAAACGCACAGCCCANGACCATGCTTTTTAAGAATTAGAGGTTTAAGATTAAAATATATCCATTTGCAATGAAATTACACAACCTGTGTTAACAAAGGAGTATGTTGTGAAAAAAAAAAACAGCAAAAACATAGCTAAATTCACTTTGTCTTACTTACCCACTTTACGAGACCAGAAGACTATTTTTTGATGTCAGCCTCCTTCAGATCAGGAAATGATCAATTTTACCCCTATTTCCCCCAGAAAAGTGAAAAAATGAACCTACCTTTAACACTTTTTCTGTTAACATCAGCTCCTTTTTCAAGTAAATACTGGGCAATTTCTTTGTGGCCTTTGTAACATGAGATCATCAAGCACGTATGCCCATGGCGGTTTGATACTTCCAGGTCTGCTTTGTGCTCCACAAGATATTTTACTATTTCAAGGTGACCATCAAAACAGGCTGCTCTAAGTGGCGTTGAATTTGTCAGAGTTGTATTGTTGACAGACGCACCATGATCTAACAGGCACTGAACCACCTTCAAGTGGCCAGCAGCCGATGCTGCCCATAACGGCGGAGCTCCCTCAATGGTCTCACCATCAAAATTCACCGAACCACCAACTTCTATTGACGCAGAGCAATGGTCCAACAGGTATTCCACCATGTCAAGGTGACCATAAAGGGCTGCCGTCAGAAGTGGTGTGGCACCATTGGTTTTCTCTGACATCAGCAGGGCTACCTCTTCTCTTGTTTTGCTTGCCAGTAACTTGGAAAGGAGCCGCAGCTTGCCATCACGAGCTGCGTTGAACACTGCTGTCTTTAGATCCATTTATTCTGTACGTCTCTGCTTCTTGATGGATACACGCCTGCCTTTTTCCAGAGTCCCAAGCTTACTGGAAACGCACAGCCCAAACAGAATGTCCCCTGCTTCTTCTCAGATCAGTTTGGTCTAGGCGGGACAACATGGAGACTCTGAACAGGGTCCTGAGAAAGCACAGGCTGTGCTTGCTATAAACCTGCAAGAGAAAGAATTCTGGATGTTTTCACCTCCTACGTGGCAAACATGTAGCCGCAATTGTGTTTTTCTACGGCTGTACCCAAACAACTCGCTGCTGCGGTGCATCGATGCCCAGCTGCCTTCCTTGGGACCCCCTCCGGGCTGCGCGGTGCTCCCTGAGGAAAGCTGCTGGGGGTGAAGGGGGG
>VXBO01006811.1:0-58235 GCA_013400135.1 Rhinoptilus africanus
CTCAGAGGACAGATTTTTCCTAAGAAAGAGGAAACGCAATGGGGAATTTCCCTGGAGAAGTCTGGGGCTGCTACCCGGGATCTCAGCTCCCTCAAACAGGAGTCAAAAGACTCTGGGAGATTCCTGGGAGGAGTCTCAGCTGGACCCCAGATGACAGGGTTTCACAAATGAAAAAGAAATACCTCGGGAAGCTTCCTTGGAGGACTCTGGGGATGTTTCTGGTATTAAAGATTGTTAATACACTGTTTATCCCAAAGGCTCATATTGCAGGCATCTTACTGCTCTCTGATCCTAGTTGGTTGTACATTTCCTGGGTGGACTATATGGCAAAGCACATACAGTCAAGAAATGAAAACACACTTCATCTCTCCCCGGAATTTCTTTCTAATAAGCATGCACAAACGCTGATGCTATTGCCCTTACAGACCATAGGAAAGTCATGTGAAGTCATTGCTCCCCAGCACAGTTTATCATCCTGTGACTTCCCAGCTCTCGAGAAATACAACTTTCACTCGTCTTTCTCTTCTCAGTTCTTTATCTCATCAGTATAATAACTAACAGTATCATCATCATGGCTTTATATCTGGAATGTCATTCCTAGATATAATGTGTAACTCAGTCAGAGTCCCCAGGTTGCTCTCCATGCTGCTAAGTTGGAATCAGACTATCTGTTTTGCCAGCTGAGTCTTGCAGTCTTATTTCTTCTTTATCCTTGGGATAGCTAAGTGTGTCCTACTTGCAGTGATGGCCTGTGACAGATACATAGTCATCTGCTACTCCCTCGGGTTAATGTTACAAGTAGGACAAGCGCTCAGATCCAATCCTTTGCTGGATTGGAGGCTGTCTGTCACCTTTGATGCCTGCCATTTTACCGACTGATTTGCCTTTTTGTGGCTCCAGTGTAGTTAACCACTTCTGTGATATTCTCCCACTGCTGCAATTGGTACGTGTGAGCAAGTATGTGATGAAAAAGTTTATATTGATACTTTCTTATCCGGTGATTTTGGGCACCTTCCTCCCTGTTGCTATGTCTTAGGTCTATATTGTCATCATTGTCCTGAAGACCTCCTCCACTGAAACCTTCTCCACTTGTGCTTCCCATCTCACGATTCTCTCATTGTATTGTGGGGCAGGAATTTCCATGTGTTTCAGTTCAACAGCAAGGACTTCTTCGAGTATGAAAAACACTGAGACAGTGGTATACAGTGTGGCCACTCCCATGTTGAATCCAATGATCTGCAGCCTGAGAAATCAAGATCTGAAGAAGGTTTTGAGGACAATGCTCATAAAAACAAAGTTGGGAAGTAGATGGTTTGCGTAGCCAATTAGAGAACAAAAGAAGAAACACTTCCTTAAATAAAGGGTAGATACCATATGTTTCTTAATCATTTGATAGCAGGATTTTCCAGAACAGTGCTTTAATCTCCAGACAACTAGACAACATGACATGAAAGCCTTCAAGGGGAAAGGACCACCATATTCTCCATACTTGAGGACAAGTTGTTATCACTCACTGTGTTAGACTGAACTGAAGTCTTTGTCCTTTTCAGCTGCGTTCCCTATTTTTTTTAACATCGATGCTTGAGCTACTTGAAGAGCCTCAGCCACCCTGCAACACTGAATGTATTGGTCGTGAAATTTCTCCCCTTAGGTTTATGGCATGTTTAAACTCCATGTTTAGGATTCATCCCCTATCATTTTAGGCATTTTGCTTATTAGACCAGATCTGTCTCGTGTGCTCAGAAATGCCCCTGGCTATCTGACAACTCTGGCTAAGGCAGAGAGGAATGATAGAGGAACTACAGGAAACTTGAACTGCTTTGAAGCAGGAAAAAGATGCGGGATCACCTGAAATGGCATCGAACAACTCCAGTCTAGGGTCACAGCTCCATTGCTAGCAGACGAGATGTATGAGACCAACCCTTCAGTAATTTCTTCACAAGGTTTTAGATGAGGTTTGACTCATTTGCCCATGCATTGGTGCCTTGCAACACTTGACATGTCCTTTGGTGTCCAAGGTAAGTGTGTGGGACTGGCAGAAAGGACATGTGAAACCTGGCCTTCTGCAGTAATAAATCAAGACCATGCTCATAATCCTTGTGTGTGACAAATGTCACCAGATGTGTGCAATCAGGAAATGGTTTGTAACTTTACAGTTAATATTTAGAAATAGTGACTTGAGGGGATGAATCTGTTCCCCAAGCTTTGAAGACTAAGCTAATATGAAATGACTTGTGTTCTAGAAGTGAATGTTTCTTCCACTAAAGTAGCTCGGCTATAATCACCTACAATAAAGACAATGTTGTTTGGATAGACAATTCACATCTACCAAGGTTTCTTTGACTAATATCAGGACTGCTAAGTATACTCATCTACAGCTGTTATAGGGGGGGAAGCCTGTTGTTACAGTTTATACTGAGACTTCAGCTCAGCTACCTGAAAAGCTAAAAGAAATCTTTATACATTACACCCATACTGCAATGTAATGTGAGAGATGATGGATGTGTTTGAGAAAATGAGAGTACAGGGGAGACAAAAAGTCTACATTGCTCCTCGATGCTAATTTATCCCTTGAGGTATCTTTAAAAACTGTGAAACATCCAACTTCTGTGTTTGTTCAGCAAATTTTAACCAAGAAATATGAGAGAAGAAATTAAGCATTGTATACTACCAAACCCATTCAGATTTTAGTATGTGCAAATAAGAGAAACAGGGCAAGTTGTATCATCATGTGAAATCACTAACAGTAAGTTGCTCCACCCTGAGGTGGTCTCTCTCTATATGAACAGAAGAAAGGCTTCATTAAAAAGCAAAACCAGGGAGAGGTGGAAACTAAGAGATTCATCTTCTGTACCAATAGGCACATTCGCATTTTGCATGGGTCTGATCACCTAGGCTCCATCAACACTTAGTGAAGAGAAGCAGGCAGTTCTCAGGTACGATTCATGATGTTCTTGGGAAAAACAATTTTGAAAGTGCAAGGCTTCTCAGCCTAAAATATATCAGTCTATCAAAGCCAATTTGACTAGGTGGACAGTTTACTTAATGGGATATAAAAACAGTCTATGGTTTGGATCACTTAAACCACTGAGAAAAATGTCTCATTTCACAAAGAGGACAAAATAAGTTGGCATCACTGGGGACAAAGAATTAGGTCTTCAACTGATGTGAAACCAATATAGCTCCAGCAAAGAGCAAGTGGCCAAGACTGATGAATAAATCATTCTTCATGTACAAAACCTCCCTAGGCAGTCCTAGGGTAAGACCACTGTGTGCTATTGGCATACATCAATGGTGTTTACATGGTGTCAAGGACAGGCAGTTCTACAAGGGAAGGTGAGCTAGGAACTGAGGGTCACAGCAAGGGAGTAAGGCTGTTACATCACCAACAAGGAGCCAGGAAGTCAAGCCAGCAAACTCAGGGTAAGAATCAGGTTTGGAAATTGTAACCAGCATCAGCCAGGAGTCCAGTGACCACCCAGCAAATCTGAGGTGACAATTCAGATCCAGTCAAGCCAATGGGACAGGACAGGTGTCAGGAATAAAGAGGTACAAGACTTGCAGTAGACAGAGCTGCAACATAGCTCCTGTGTAGCTCCTACACAGATGGGAGCCAAGGCCAAGATTCTCAGTTAAAAGCAGTTCTCAAGTGGAGGTGAGGTTATGACCAGGTTTCTTAATGACAGCTGTTATCAGCAAGCCATCCTAATGCTTAATTTGAAAGATGGAAGTGCACTGCGGACCTTCATAAATGTAACTTCTATCTTACTATGGTGAATATGCACCAACCCCAATAAAACCTCAGAAAAACAGTCATACAGTTCAAGCCATTGTAGCTGTACTGCTGTAAAGAATTGTATTGGTGCCATTTCTGGGTCTGCCAGGGCACCACAGCATCCCTACTTCTCCGTGGGACAGCTCCACAGAAGGGAAGGGGTGTCCCTGTCACCCCATATCTGACTCAGTGTCATGGGGTGCTGTAGCTCAGCCTGCAACAGCCCCATATGGGGCTTCCCCATATCCCTGCTACAGCTGGGGACATCTGAGATGAAGCTATGGAGCAGGGACACTTTGGAGAGGTCACATGGAACCTTGCCACATTTCAGATGGAACATCTCTGCCCTGGTTGTATTTGGAGGTAATTAGGGCATCCCATTTCAAACTTCCCCTTGGCTGTGGTTTCAGTTCTGCCTTCGACCACCACATGGGCACCCCAGGAAAGGGGAAGAGAAACTGCAGGGTGAGGGGATGCACCAGGGGAGAGCTGGGGACGAGCAGTGGGTAGGGGACATTGTGGGGGTGAGGCCAGCTCTGGTCACCCCATTGACCCTCCAGTGCTGGATACTGGTGACAATGGGGACAGAGTAGGGGGATGGACTCCACCATTCCTGTTCCCATGCCCAGGGGCCATCTGGGGAGGGGGACAGGGTTCTCCACCAAAGATGGTGGTAAGGAAAGGGGAGTGCCAGGGGAGTGCCAGGTCCTCTCCTGAGGCCATTTGTGGGAGAGTTGGAGCTCTCCAGCACTGTGGGGTGCAGTTCCCAGGGTCCATGGCATGGATGGAGCTCCATGGAAATGAGGAAGCTGTTCATCCACAGCAGCTCTTCATCCACAGCAGCCCTCTGGAATGGGCCTCAGGGCAAGGGGGACCATGGACCCCTGTCCCAACGTGGGGATCATGCCTGGCCAAGTGCCACTGCTCCAAGGGTCTGATGACTGTCAGTGGAAAACAAACACTTCCAGGCCCTGCAGCCCATCTCTCCCCTTGGGGACCATCACACTACAGCTGTTCCAGCCCATTCACTTCCTGCATCCCTCCTGGAGTGGCTGCTTCTTCCAGCCCTGCCTGCATCCATCCCCAACCCTGCAGCTCTGGGCCTGGAACTACTTGTCACCTCCTTCCTGGGGAGCCCCTTCTCCAGCATCAGGACAGCGGTGATAAACAGTCAGGTGATATCACCAGCACTCCTCACTCTTGCCCCCCAGAGCCGTCCATGTCCACAGTCTTCACCTGCACCCCTGGCCCAGCTCTGCTCCTGCTGGTTTGCCACATCACCAGCTACCTTCTCCCTGCATCCCATCATTGTGGCCTGGCTGCAGGATGGCCGGGAGGTGGCATGGGGCCAGCACACAGCCTGGGGGCATGGGGAGCACAGGCATGCGGCCAGGCTGTGGGAACAGCATTTGTCTCCTCTGCAGGAAAGACAGACACACAGGGGTGAACCTTCCCGGTTAAGTAGGCATCACAGACCGGATAGAGATGTCTGTGCTATGTGGGGCAAAACATGCTGGGCCCGAGTGGCAGCAAGGAACATTCCTGTCAGGGACAGTGGATAGAACAGAATCATAGAAGCGGATGCCCATGGCCAGGTGGCACCTTCACCTGTAATGGGGTTAGAAAAGAGAGGTCAAGTCCCCCGCACTGCCCTGATTGTCAAGGTTGCTGCAGCCATGAGGGACCCCTCCTGCAGCCAGTGGGATGGCCTCACTCCCATCCAAGTTCCCCAATACTCACAGCCATACTTGGGGTGCTGCAGCCCAGCCCACCCCACGCAGGAGCCTCGGGCCCTCCCCAAAACCTCAGTACCAGCCTCATTGGCTGCCAGGCACCAGTGGAGCTGCACAAACAGAGCCGCCCTGACAAGAGGTGTCCAGCCACGTCTCTCACAGCCCCTTCCTCCTGCCGCTGAATCCACTTACTGCACACTTGGGACCTCACTACTGACACCATGCAGCCCCCTCACCGCTGCCTCCTCCTCCTTCTCTACCTCCTCCTCCTCTATGGGACATGGGCAGACCTGCAGGGTAAGTGGAAGCCCTAGCTCATCCACATCTGCTCCCATGCCCCTGTAGAACCCCATGGGTGAGGGTCTTCCTGCTCCCCACCAGCCTTGGGCACTTGCCTCCTCACCCCTCCTTGTCCCCTGGCTCTAAACCTCTTCTCTGGTAGGGATGCAGCCACTGTAGCTCGGTGCAGGGGGTGGGAGCTGGGGCTGCCGAGGATGCAGGGGGCTTATAGGGGCCCGCAGATTCCTGCAACCTCAAGGACCTATCCCTCAACGCCTCCACTTTCCCCAGCCCTCTCCTCTCACTCCCATCTCCCCCTGTCAACCCCTCTCTCATGTAGGGTCCTTCACTGTCCGGCTGCTCCAGACCTCCATCTTCCAAAACACCTCCTTTGTGGACACAGAGGGGCTGGGCCTGCTGGAAGACATCGAGCTTGGTTCTATTGATAAGCACACCTGGACCATCCGCTTCTACCAGCCCTGGGTGCGCCCAGCCCTGCCTCGAGGTGACTGGGACACCATTCAGAACATGATCAGGATCTATCTGCAGAAGTTCAACCACCTGGTGAATGAAGGTGCCATGCAGAAGGATGTGCCCTGTGAGTACCCTATCTTCTCTGTGTCCCCTCTTCGAACAGTATCTGGGAAGTGAGGAAGGACCCAGCAGTGCTGGCACTGCAAGGAGATGCTGATCATGTCCGCAGGAAGGCAGTCCCAGCCCATTATGCAAACTCTTCCTCCTCTCTGCTCCTCCAGATCCTTTCGTGGCCCAATGCGTGGCGGGCTGTGAGCTCTACCCCAACAGGACCTCCCGTGCCTTCGCCTCTGTTGGCTACAATGGCCAGGACTTCCTCAGCTTCAACATAGACAATGCTACATGGATCCCGTCCCGAGACACCAACCTGTCACAGTACGTCCAGGCTGTTCTCCAGAACTATACCGCCTTTTCTGAGATGGTGGAAGTCCTCTTCAATGATACCTGTATTGATGACATGGAGGTGTTCCTGCACTATGGAAAGGCAGCTCTGGAGAGANGGGACAGGGATGGGACTCCTGAGCTGCCCTGCCCTGCGGAATGGAGCAAAGATGGGAAAGCTCATGGCAGCCTCTGCTTGTGTTTCTCAGGGACCTCAGTGGTGGTGCTGATTGCAGGGCTCGGGGCCGGGCTGCTGGCAGCTGTGGCTGTGGCTGCTATCACAGCACTTTGGGTGTGGAGACGCAGGTGAGGCTCTTTCTGCTCTGTGGAGCAGCAGTGGGAGAGGAGGGGAGGAAATGCCCCAGGGGATTCACTTAGCAGTGAAGCTCCTGCTCCAGCCCTGCCAGCTGCTGTCTGCACCCCATGAAGCCGCTTTCATGGCGTACCCATGAGCAACCCCTCTCTCATTTCAGAAAGCACCTGCAGATGGAGGAATCGGAGTCCAGGAACTCCATCCTGAGCAAAGAAGCTTAGCCCAGAAGGGAGTCAACAGCCCCCATTTCCTTCCACCACCCACACAGGGGCAAAAACTCTACCTTTTCTGCTTCAGCAAAATTCTAGGCACTGCTGAGTGTGAGATCAGCTCAACTCAGAGACGCAGGGGGGGAACCTGGGGGTATCCTGACCAGCTTCAATTTGCTAAGCAGACAGGGATGCAAGTCTGAGACCTTCTCATTCATAACACATGATCATTTCTTACATCATGGCACTGTCCCATGCACCCATGGAGGCTCTTTAGGGCACCCCAGTGCCCAGTGGAAATTTCTCCCAGTTCTGGTACAATAACACATTTATCTGTAGGCAGTAAGCTGTGCCCTTCTACTGTTGCTTTCTAGCATTTTTTCCTAAAAGCTGCCTTTATTAACCATATTCCAGAACTTTTCCACACAGACTAACAACACCTGGCCACAAACCAACGTGCTGAGTAACACTGAAGCTCTGATGTAATCTGTGGCAATTGTAGATGTGTATAAAATGAAATTAAAACATTCATGTTTTCACTAAGATGGATTCAGGATTTGGACGGGCTCAGGAATGTTTTGACCAGCTGCAAATGGAAGCTGGAGCACCACTGAATTTGCGGTGCTAATTGCAGGAAACACCAAAGAAAAAAAAAAGATAAGAGTATTTGTGCATATACAGTCACATTCTTACATATTTCATGGAAATAGGCAACTGTGTACATGGGGATAAAGTGCCGTCAAACCTCCCAATTAAGGAGAAAAAGGAAGCCAGTCTCCCATCAGAGACAGTGGAATTCAGACAGGCATACGAAGGAAGTTAGTTCGTCCTTCCAATCAACCACACGCTTGAATGTGCTGCTTCAAAAGGCTTGGTTTCACAGGACAACTTCCTGGTAAACCGCTGACTCAGAAGAAAACCCAGCTGGCCTGTGGCCACATCCACCACAACTCCGCCGGGGTAGCTTCTCCCCTGGCCAAACCCTGTGACCCACAGTGCTGCAGGCAGGACTGAATTTCCCTGACAGTCAGAGTCAACTGCCGGCACTGCAGGGCTTGAGGATCTGAGGGAGCTGGGAGTGTTTAGTTTGAGGAAGAGGAGGCTGAGGGGAGACCTCATCACTCTCTACAACTATTTGAAAGGACATTGTAGAGAGGTTGGTGCTGGTCTCTTCTCACAAGGAATTAGCGATAGAACAAGAAGGAATGGCTTCAAGTTGCAACAGGGTGGGTTTAGACTGGACACTAGAAAAAAATTCTTCCCAGAAGCAGTGGTCAAACACTGGAAGAGGCTGCCCAGGGAGGTGGTGGAGTCACCATCCCTGACTGTGTTTCAGAGCCGTTTAGATGTGGTGTTGGGGGATATGGCGTAGGGGAGAACTTTGTAGAGTGGGGTTGATGGTTGGACTTGATGATCCCAAGGGTCTTTTCCAACCTGAATGATTCTATGATTCTATGATTTCCCTGCAGGCGAAGGGATGCTGCATCTCCCCCAGACCTTTCTGAGTTAGGACAGACAGATGAAACTTTCAGCTGCAGGCAGGGCTCACCTCAGGGCTGAGAGCCCGCAGCTTCAGCATCAACAGGGCACATGGGGCAGTTCGTCTCCCAAATGGAGTGAAACACCCTGCAGTACTCATGGGAAGTGGCAGGATGAGCACATGCAGCCGGTGAGCAAACATGCTACGAAAAGATGGTCTTGTGTACAGTCTCCCAAGAAAACCTACAATAACACTGTTGTGGTTTGGCCTCAGACAGAGACAAAGAACCACCTGCTGCTCTCTCAAAATGCCCCCCCACACCCCACACCCCCCAACCCTGCACGGGGAAGGATCAGAAGAAAAAGGCAAAACTCGTTTAACAGAACAGCAAAAGGGAACAAGAAAACAACAGCAATAACACGAACAGAGGAACCGCTCACTGGCTGTACGAGGGACGCCCCCACCCACTCCAAGCAGCGATTTACAGCCCCCTCCCCCTGTAGCTCACACTGGGCATGCCTCCCATGGGATGGAATACCTGTCTCCCTGCAGGAGCCTGAGGAGAATAAACCCTCTTCCCTCCAGAACAAGGACAAACACACACACAAACACCCAGGCATTTCCAGAGGTCTCTTAATGAGTTTTGGGTCAGCCCTAGAGACACTGCAACCCTGCCCTCCCCACCAGAACTCACCCCACCACAACTCACCCAGGCATGGCTCTGGGCTCTGGGGGTGTGGAATTTGGCTAATGAGGTGAAGTCTCTGTGCTCAAAGAACAATTAACACTGGCTTTGCTCTCTCTTGTGCAATCCAGGGGGATGAAGCTTTGTCTGGCTCTCACAGGGTACATGAATAATGGAGGAGTCTTGGGAAGCCAGGACAGCCCTGCTTTCCTCAGCAGAGAGGGTACAATCAAGATAACAGAGACTTTGTGTAGCTCTTTGTTTCCCCGATAATTGACCTTTGCCTCATTCCCTGTGAAATGCATGTTAAAGTTGACACCCCTGTATATGCTAATGAAGATTTTAGAGATCTTGCTAAACATGTATCACTATGACACTTGTCTCTCCACCCAAATCATACTACACATAACCTAGGGGAGGGAAACCTCACAGTTTTGGGGATGAAAGGATGGAGAAAATAACTGTTAAATTGGGAGAGAAGAAACTTGATACCTAACAGACCAGTGGACAGTCTGCGTTGCCTCCCTCCACCCCAGGCAGAGATGCCTTTCTGGGTAAGTGCTGTGCCTTTCACACTCTAGGGAATGTTAACCCTGGGTTGCTGTTCTATCATTATTTTTGCTAGCAATATTAACCTTAATTAGTTAGTGCTGTTGTAGTTAGTGAATTCATCAACGGCAATCTCAAATCTGTTTCTATCGCTCTCAATAAACTAATTTTGATGACTTGTGAATGTGATTCAGTGAAAGTCCCTTGGTGGGACCCTGACAGACACATATCGTAACTGTTATTTTTTTTACTATACTGATTTTGATTATTTGCAAATCTTATTCAGTGAAAGTCCTTTTTTTGGACTCTGATAGTAAATCAGTGAAAGTCCTGGGACTCTGACAGACAAATATCGAAACTACAGTCCTTTTAACGTGACAGGGGGTTACAGCCCTCACTAAGGGGAGACTGGAGACTCGTGGGTTATGTGAGGACCGATGGTCACATGAGGTGTTACTGCAAAGTGCTACAGTCATCTAGGGAGGGACAGTGAGGACCAGTGGTCATTTGGGAGGACTGTAAGAACCAATGTCACCCAAGGGGATTGTGAGGAACCAGTGGTCTGTGTCGACAAACAGCCCCCTGCCCACTTTGGTCATTTGCTGACTAAAAGAAGTGACAATATCAAGGAGGAAGTCGAGACCTCTGCTATAGCAAGGAAGAAAGTGCAAAAAGCCAACAAAAACATGAGGACAAGTACATTCAATAGAGATGAGGAAGAGCTAAAGCAGAACTTCTGGTCCATTGCAACAGTGGGAGATATCTGAAGAAAATTTGGAGTGGGTTGAACACATTGTGGGCAACTGCAAAGACAGATGCTTGCTCCTGCCCTATCAGGCATTCAGCTACCAGTGACCCCCACATGCACCTGCAGAAGCCAGAGGCCTGCTAATGGCCTATGAGCTGCTCAGCAAGAAGTGACAGTCACCTTATTTGTGATGACAAATGGTCACCTCGTAAGACTGCATGGACAAATATCCCCCTGCGCCTTCCCTCATGAGCCACGCCATGGCTACGCTTTGTCATCCCACCAGCTAAACACTCTCCTCTGGCACTGGTGGAACTGCAGGGAGGGATGTGGACATTGTGGTGGCGTGGCTGGACAACCCCTGGGCAATGCCGAGGTGACCTGCTGGGGAAGTGGGACCGTTGGTGCCATTTCTGGGCCTGCCAAGCCACCGCAGCATCTCTACTTCTTCATGTGACAACTCCGTGGAAGAGAAGGGGTTCAGTGTTTGGAGGTTACTGGGGCACACCCCCTCAAACTTCCCCTTGGCTGTGGTTTCAGTTCTGCCTTCGACCACCACATGGGCACCCCAGGAAAGGGGAAGAGAAACTGCAGGGTGAGGGGATGCACCAGGGGAGAGCTGGGGACGAGCAGTGGGTAGGGGACATTGTGGGGGTGAGGCCAGCTCTGGTCACCCCATTGACCCTCCAGTGCTGGATACTGGTGACAATGGGGACAGAGTAGGGGGATGGACTCCACCATTCCTGTTCCCATGCCCAGGGGCCATCTGGGGACAGGGTTCTCCACCAAAGATGGTGGTAAGGAAAGGGGAGTGCCAGGGTGCAGTCCAGCCCCAGGCCCTCTCCTGAGGCTGTTTGCGGGAGAGTTGGAGCTCCCCAGGAGTGTTCCTGCAGCCATGGGCTTGGCAGGAACTGCTTGTCACCTCCTCCCTGGGGAGCCCTGTTGCAGGAGGTGCCTGCGCTGCAGATGCCGAGGCCGGGTAAGGGGGAAAGCAGTTCTTCTCCCCATGTGGGGCTGAGAGAACAGCGGCTGTCTTTCTCCAGTCAGGGCTTAAACCCAAAAGCCATCATCATCTCCATTGGAACTGATACATCCCACAAGAATAGGGATGCAGGCTAGATACCATCGGTGGGGACAGGGAGTCAGGGGGTCCCAGCTCATGTCCTTGAGCACCTGTTTTCTCCTAGTGTGATTTCCCAGGCCTCCCTTTCCCTGCCCTCTCCTCCTGGCTAGGCTCTCCCCAGCCCCAGCCTTTTACAGCACTTCAGGCTCAAGACCTTATTTCAGCTTTCCTCCCTCCCACTCATCCCCAGCCCCCTGCCTGGGGCCTCTGGGGCCCTCCCTGACACGTCTGCACTGGTCCCATTGGCGGAGAGCCACCGCTGTGGCTGCTGGGCTGGCTTGAAGCGTGGGACTCAGTTGGTTCTTCCTCCTCCTGCAGTCACTGCTGCTGCTGCTGTTGCTGCGTGCACCATGCAGCCCCCCCACCTCCTGCTCTTCCCCTTTCTCCTCCTTCTCTTCCCTGGAATGTGGGCAGACCCAGAGGGTAAGTGGGAGCCCTAGCTCACCCCAACCACTCTCACCCCCTTGGCAGAGGACCCCACAGGTTCCTCAGGGGAGGCATGTCCAGGCCACTGTCCCCTGCATAGGGGGGATTATCCCCAGCATCTAAGAGCCACCCTTCCCTCCATGACGCAGCACCCAAAGGTGCCCTGTCCCTGCCCACCCTCTCTGTTCCTGCCTCCAGATCTGGGCCTTCATGCCCCACCGTCTCCAGCACAGAGGCTCAGGCACCCAAGCAGAAGTGAGACCAGGGGTCCTCAGAGAGGCCTGGAGTGTTGAGGTTCCCCCAAAGGTGCCTTCCTCCTAGAAGGAGCCCGTGGGTGCCAGAGGGGTCTCAGCTTCACATGGTGCTGTGGGCCCCTTCCAGTAGGCCTGTTTGTTGAGGAACTGCACCTGTGAGAGGGCGTTTCGGGTGGTGCCGTTGCACAGAGCATTTCACCACAACCCCATGAGACCTCAAGTTTCCGGGAGGAGAAGCAGCAGCAGACATTGAAATGTGGGATTGATCTCTGGGCTGGGCTACTGCCCCTGTCAGGGTTTGGTCTCCTTGAGTTCCCGATGCTGTCAAACCTGGATGGAATGCCCTTTCTCCTCCACTGTCCTCCATGTCCTCTGTGCCATGTGCAGGTCTAGGTCCTGGCACGGGTGCTTCTTCTGGGGGAAGCATCACCCCAAATAAGCACTGAGGTGTCCCTGCTCCCCCCAGCCAGAGAGCGGGTGCTGGGCAGGATGGAGGCAGGGAGGGGACGAGCTGCCTGAAATGCTGTACGGCAGAGAAATACCTCACTGAAAGTAAGATAGAGAAGGACAAAGAGGATCCGGGACAGAGGAAGTTCAGACAGGAAAACAACCCTGAGTGAATGAGGAGGTGAGAGTCCAGAGAAGACATGTCTGAGTGCAGGCCGATGGAGGTCCCTGTGATGTGGAGTGAAGAGCGTAGAATCATAGACTGGTTTGGTTTAGAAGGGACCTTTCAAGGTCATCTAGTCTGCAATAAGCAGGGACATCTTCAGTTAGATCAGGTTGCTCAGAGCCTTGTCCAGCTTGATCTTGAATGTTACCAGGGATGGGGCATCTACCACCTCTTTGGGCAACCTGAGCCAGTGCTTCATCACCCTCAGTGTAAAAAATGTCTTCCTTATACCTAGTCTGAACCCCATTTCCCCTTCAGCGCCCCCAACTCCTCTCCTCCTTCCTGCATCTCTTTCCATCCCCATCCTCTTTCTCATCAGAGACGCAGGTTCTCCAGTTGCTCCAGACCATCCTCTTCACCAATGTCAGCTCCGCTGAGGTGTTTGCGGTGGGTCTCCTGGGGGATGTGCCCATCTATGCACTAGATCCTGCCAACTGGAGCCTCCACTTCCACTGGCCATGGTCCCGCCAGGCTGCATCCGAGGGTGATATGGGGAAGATAAAGTCCTACTTAAAAATCTATCTGCGCAACATGATCCGATACGTGCACGAAATGGCCCAGCGGGTGCAACTGGACTGTGAGTACAGGGACAACCCCAGCCAGAGCCCCAGTCCCTTTCCACGGGTTCCAGCTGTGCCCTCCTCCCTACCACGGTGGCATTTGCGGGGTCTCATAGGGTACAACAGCTCCTGAGAGGGTAATGGCTGACAGGGCACAGGGCTAGCAGGGGTGGGGAGAGAAGTGCACCAAAAACAACCCTCCAGCCTGCTGCCATCTGGCACAGGGAACCCCTCTGCACACTGAGGAGCTGCCACCAAATTTATGGAGGATGCAGGACCTGCACAACACAGATTAGGGAAAAGGAAAGTTGGATAACTTTTGTGAAAGAGAAATATTGGGGGGGGGGGGGAACGACAACATTCTGTTTGAGCAACTGCCCTGTGCTAACTGGCCCCATATCCACTCCAGCCTTCCAAGGGGACTTTCCAAGGGGTCTGAAGCCATGCAGGGTGTCCTGGGGCTTCCTGAAGCATAGCCCTGTGCCCTGCTGCCCATGTAACCCTACTGCCCATTGCACCCCTGCATGTGCCTCCAGCCAAATCCTGCCTCGTGCCACCCATGTCCCACACACTCACGGGATTTCTCCACCGTCTCTGCATTGGCAGACCCGTTGATGATGCAGAGCCGTGCAGGCTGTGTGCTGCACCCCAATAGGACAAGCTGGGGCTTCATGGATGTCGGGGAGGGTGGTAGAGACCTCATAGCTTTTGAGATGAAGAGGCAGCACTGGGAGCCCCGGCAGACATCCCCACTAGCAGAGCTGATCAGCAAGTCCCTCAACAACAAAAAGGCCGTCACGAGTCTCTTGGATCACCTTCTCTCCATCTCCTGCCAGAACCACATCCTCACCCTGTGCAGGTACGGGAGGGCTGATCTGGAGAGACAAGGTGAGACACCCCCCCTGACCCTGGCACGGCCATCTCAGAGCCCGCCACACACTGGGGACAAGTGGTGCCCCACCAGGGCTCCCCCCATCCCTTTGCTCTCACACCCCAGAGCTGCCCGTGGCCACGGTCTTCGCCCGCACGCCCAGACCAGACCAGCTCCTGCTGGTTTGCCATGTCACCGGCTTCTACCCACGGCCCATCAGTGTGGCCTGGCTGCGGGATGGACAGGAGGTGCCACCAGGCCCGATGCTCAACACCAGCGCCATCCTGCCCAACGCCGACCTCACCTACCAGCTCCGCAGCGTCCTGGCCGTGGCCCCCCGTGATGGGCACAGCTACGCCTGCCGCGTGCGCCACCGCAGCCTGGGCACCCGCAGCCTCCTCATCCCTTGGGGTACGTGCCACCCATGAGGATGGGGCGCAGGGTGTCGGTAGCAGCCACTGGGCCTGCAAGAGGCAGCTCCTGCCTGGTGCTGCCGCATTCACATGGCCATCCTCTTCTCTCCCTGTTACAGAAAACCGCAGCACAGCTCCAACCATTAGCATCACCATTGCAGTGCTGCTTCTTGTGGCTGCAGCCTCTGCTGTGGGATTTTGGTGGTGTAAGCGCAGGTGAGGTCTCCCTCCCACTGTCTGCTCTCAGGTTTATGAGCAGGTGGGTCAGGCCAGGGATTGGAGCAGCAGCAGCTGATGCAGTGATGAATTCCCCGGCCCTGAGCACGACTCATTGTGGACTCCCCTGCAGAAAAGGTGAAGAGGCCACATGGGAGACCCAGGAATTCATCATTTGAAGCCTGGCTGCCGCCCCAGCAATGAGCTCCCTTGCCACCAGCTCTCCTGACTCATCTCATCTACCATCCCTGACCCAGCAGCACCTACAGGCGTTTGCTCTGAAACACCACTTCAATAAACAGCTACAGATTTCCCTACCTGCAAGGGGCTCCTGTGGTTCTCACCCTCCTTCCTCCTCAGGAGATCCCCCCAGGAAACCCCCCCAGCACACTGCAGAAACCCCACACTGCGGACAGGAAGACTTTCCCTTTCCCTGGACACTGGCCAATGTCCCTGGCATGTCAGGAGAAGCAATTCCTCCCCCAGCCTCTCCCACATCTCGGCATCTCCATGGCCAGTGTCTGTCCCTGGCAGTGACAACCTCGGGCCAGACCAGCATGGGGCTGCTGAGTGGGATGGAGAACGGAGCAGTCCACAAACCAGGGAGAGATGGAGCAATTTGAGCTGTTTTGCTGAGGAGAAAGGGGAAGGGAGGACCCAAGTGACCTCTCCAATCCCCCGACACAGGGATCTATTTCGAGCAGGTACAAAGCTGCTCTGGCTCCAGTGCTGGTCTCACCCTCTGTCTGGGATGGGTTTGGATTAGGATCTCCTCCACTCCTGACTCCTGCCCCCATGCCCGACTCCTGCCCCCTGCAAGAGCAGGAGGGATTGGGGGACAGTCACCCTCCAAATAAGGGAGATCACTCAGCAATTATCGTCATGGTCAAAACAGACTCAGCTGTGGGAAATGAGTCACATTTATTGCCAATCAAAATCAGGTACGATAATGAGAAATAAAAAAACCTAAAAACACATTCCCCCACCCCTCCCTTCTTCCTGAGCTCAACTTCACTCTTGACTTCTCAACCTCCTACTCACAAGTGGCACAGCATGATGGGGAATGGGGACTGCTGTTGGTTTATTATGTATTGTCTCTGTCGCTCCTTCTTCCTCACCCTGCTCCAGATTGGGTGTTTTCTACAGGGTGCAGTCCTTCCAGGAACAAACTGCTGCAGCAAGGGTCCCCCGTGGGGTCACAAGTCCTGCTAGGAGCCTGCTCCAGCATAGGCCCTCCATCAGGTCACAGCCTCCTTCAGGCACATCCAGCTGCTCCAATGTGGGGTCATCCATGGGCACCATGGTACTTCACCATGGGCTGCACAGGCACCACACCTGGAGCATCTCCTCCTCCTCCTTCTTCACTGACTTTGGTGTCTCCATAGTTGTTTCTGTCACATATTCTCACTTCTCTCTCCCAGATGACGTCGTGCAGCAGTTTTTACCCCTTCTTAAATATGCTATCACAGAGGAACTACCAACATTGCTGACTGGCTTAGCCTTGGTCAGCGGCGAGTCTCTCTTGCAGCTGTCTGGAACTGGTTCTGTTGGACATGTGGGCAGCTTCCAGCATCTTCTCACAGAAGCCACCCCAGCAAGCTTCCTGGTACCAAAACCTTGCCACATAAACCCAATGCTCTCTGTCAGGGGTCTATAGAGTAAAGTCCTGGGGGTTACCATGGGAGAAGGCAAAGGCCACTATGGGCTGGATGCAGACTACACCTCCTTGGGTGCCAGGGTGCTGTTGCAGCCAGGAGGGATGGCCACTGCAGCTAGGAGGGATGACTTTGCACCTACCCAAATCCCCTGGCAGTCACAGCCACTAGCCAGAGCGCCCCAGCCCTCCACCAGCCACACCATCTCTCCCTGGGGAACACACCCGGCCAGGCCCTCCCCAAAACCTCAGCACCAGCCTCATTGGCTACAGAAGCCACTGCCACTGCCAGAGCTGCCCAGGCAGAGCAGCCCTGGGGAGAAGTATGTGGTCACGGCTTCCGTGGCCCCTTCCTCCTCTTGCTACATTTGCTCCTGCACACCTGCTGCCGGCACTATGCAGACTCCTCGCCACCCCCTCCTCCTCCTCTTCCTTCTCCTCCTTCTTCCTGGGATGTGGGCAGATCCAGAGGGTAAGTGAGAGCCCTGGCTCACCCCCACCTGCTCCTGTTGCTGTACTGCGGGGCCCCACATTGCTGGCAAGAGGGGGACACAGACAGGCCACTGGTCCCATCATTAATGGGCCAGCACCCACCCCATAGCACCCAAATGTGCTCCATCCTTGCCCACCTTCTTGGGCTTCCCTGCCCCACACCATCCTGCCCAGCCCACCACCACTGGCACTGGCATTCAGGCACCTGAGCAGCCAAAGGGCAAGGGGGCCCTAAGACAGCCTGGGGTGCTGGGGTGCCCCCAAAGATGCCCTCCTCCTGCATGGAGCCTGCAGGCAGCAGGGGTTCTCAGCCTTTCAAGGCACAACAGCCCTGCCCTGGGCTCCAACTCCTTGAGCAGGTCCTGAGCATTGCCCTTTGCCTGCAGGAGCATTTCTCTTGCAGTCAAAGGTTCCCTGGATCCTCTGCATTCTCCCCCTGTGAAACAATGCTGAAAGGTTCCTCCTGCAGCTACAACAAGCCCTGCATGCCCAGCCTGTGTTTCCCATTCCAGGGGCAGGTGCCCACCACACCCTGGCCAGGGGGGCACCCACTGCTCCAAAACCGGCTTCACTCTGCCCTGCTTACTACCAGATCCTCATTCAGCGCTGCAGCATCGAACTCGGTCTCCTACCTCCTGTTAGGGTTCAGGCTTGAGCACTCCCTGGGAGCCCTGAACTGGGGTGAAATGCCCTTCCCTCCTAGCCCCCCAAGCCCCTGCAGTGTGTGAAGGTCTCCAGTGGATCCAGTTCCTGGCATGGGTGTTCCTTGCTGGGGGAAGCATCAACCCAAACCATCACCAAGGTCCCCCCTACCATCCCTTCCATGCGGCTAAGTGACAGCTTAGAGAGAAGGACAGATATTGGGGAGGTGGATGACTAAAAAAAGGAAAGTAGAGGAGAAGCAGGGAGAGGCTTAGAGAGCCTGCTGAAGGAAACTGCAAACTGAGTAAAAACAGAGGATTTCCCCCACCCTGCCCATCTGCCCCATCTTGCCCTGCCTGTCCCCAGGGACTCTATAAACCGCCCCTCTTCCTAGGGCTGCCCACCAGCACTGGAACTGGCAGTCCCTGATCTCCTCCTTCAGTCTCATGCACCCCAATGCTACTTCCTCTCCCCTCTCTCCCCACAGGCTCTTGTAAACTCCACCTTTTTCAAACCTTCATCTTCCACAACACCACCTTTGCGGACATTTTGGGCTGGGGCACCCTGGAGGACATTGTCTTTGCTACCCTGGAGAAATATACCTGGAATATCCTCTACCTATACCCATGGGTTTACCCAGCCCTGCCTGCAGCAGAGTGGGAGAACCTGCAAAACTTGTTTAGGATCTATGTGCACAACTTCATCCTGTCCCTGTCCAGTGATGCCAGGCTGTACCAGACACCCCGTGAGTACCAGGTGCTCAGCACCTCCTCATCTATGTCAGGGAGCGGTGAGAATGAGCTCATAGACAACACCAATGGCTTTCCAAAACCGGGGCTACAGGAGGGAAGGCACTGGGCCTTCATCCTGCACCAGCAAAACTCCCAAACCACCCTGTCCTGTGCGCGGGTCACACGGGGCCATCCTAGTCCCCAGCACAAACCTTGTCCATGTTTAGCTCCACTTACACCCTTGCATCAGCCCCACCTATTCCTCTCCAAGCACCCAAATCCCACCAGAGAAGCCATTTGAGAGAGTGGAGTGGAAGTTCAAAGGGACCTCTTCACTCCTGTCTGTGGGACAGGACACACAGAGCAAGTGCCTGGCCCTATATGCTGGTGCAGTGCTGGTTAACCAAGGGCAAGGTACCCTGCAGAGCGCCACAGTCCTCATATTTACCCAAACCCCACACCGCCAACCCCTCCCCACAACCCCCCTGCCCCCCAAGTGTCCTGTCACTCCCCCAAAGCAGTGCTCTGTGCTTGGTCATGGCTCTCAACCCTGTTGTGGGCAGGGGCAGCTTGAGGACAATGAGCTACAGGGCACAGGACAGGTTTCTCACCCGCAGTTTCTACCTGGCGTAAAGCAGAGAAGTGACATGGGACAATAGAATATAGAATACAGAATACAGAATATAGAATATATAGCTCAGTTTAGTTCAGTTGGAAGAGACCTACAACAATCGTCTAGTCCAACTGCCTGACCAATTCAGGGTTGACCAAAGTTAATGCAAATTATTAAGGGCATTGTCCAAATGCCTCTTAAACACTGACAGGATTGGGCCATCAACCACCTCTGTAAAGAAAAGTTTCCTAATGTCAAGTCTGAACCTACCCTGACACAGTTTGAACCATTCCCATGCATCAAGTCCCTGGATCTCAAGGAGATCAGCACCTCCCTCTCCTCGTCTCCTCCTCAGAAAGCTGTAGAGATCAATGAGGTCGTTCCTCAGCCTTCTTTCCTCCAAAGTAGACAAGTCTAGAGTCCTCAGCCACTCCTCATGGGATGTGCCTTCCAGCCCCTTCACCAGCTTTGTTGCCTCCCTCTGGGTGCATTCAAGGACCTTCACAACTTTCTTAAATGATGCTGCCCAGAACTGCACACAGTGCACAAGGTGGGGCCACACCAACACTAAATACAGCATGGCAACCCCCCTCTATTGACCCGCTGGTTATACTGTGTTTGATGCACCCCAGGATGTGGTTTGCCGTCTTGGCTCAAACTGAACCTGTGGTCAGCCAGCACCCCTGGATATGTTTCTGCACTGTTGCTCTCCAGATACTCCCCTCCCAGTTTATATTTGTGTCAAGAGTTACTCTCTCACAGGTGCAGAGTCTGGCATTTGTTTGTGTTAAATTTCATGCCACTGACAATTGCTCAATGCTCCAGTTTCTCTAGATCCCTCTGCAAGGCCTCTTGTCCCTCAGAGTCAACAGCACCTCCCAGTTTATTATCAGCAGCAAATTTGCTAATGGTGCATTTAACTCCAGCATCCAGACCATTGATCAAAATATTGAACAGCACTGGCCCTAGGATTGAGCCCTGAGAAACACCGCTGGTGACTTGTTTCCAGACAGATGTAGCCCCATTCACTACAACCCTTTGAGCTCTGCTGCCCAGACACTTCTTCACCCATCACACCGTGAACCTGCTCACCCCACAGCTGGACAACTTGTCCAGAAGGATGCTGTGAGGAACACTACAAAAAGCCTTACTAAAATCCAGAAAAACTATATCCACTGCCTTCCCTTCACCCACTAAGTGGGTGACCTTATTGTAGAAGGATATTAAATGAGTTACAGGACTTTCCCTTTGTGAACACACAGTGACTGTGCCTAATTGCATTGTCCTTTAAACGCCTTTCAATAGCACACAGTAGGATCTTCTCCATAATTTTTCTAGGTATTGAGGTTAGACTAAAAGTTCCACAGATTCACAGGTCTACCCTCACACCTTTCTTGTAAGTTAAAATAACATTGGCTGGCTTGCAGTCAGCAGGGACCTCCCCAGGCTCCCAAGACTTTTGGTAGATGATTAAGAGATGTCTTGCCATCATATCCACTGGCTCCTTCAGTACTCTGGGGTGAATCCCATAGGCACCATGGACTTGTGAACATTCAGCTGATACAGCTGGTTCCTCACAATTTCGGTGTCCACAAGTGGAAAGTCACTGTTTCTATAGTTGTGGTCCTCTCACTCAGCAGACTGGGCAGCCCAAGGTCTATCAGTATTATTAAAGACTGAGGCAAAAAAAGCATCAAATTCCTCCACTTTTTCTTCATCCCTGTTAGTCAGGTAACCATCTTCAACAAGAATCAGTCCAATATTTTCTTTAGACCTCTTGGTATTACTGTACTTAAAAAAAACCCCTTCTTGCCTGACACAACACTGGCCAGTTTCAACTGTAACTGAGCTTTGGCCTTTTCTGTCTTCTCCCTAGGGAGAATGACTTGGGGTGCAGAGGGAGAGGGAAAAGGGTTGTGCCCAAAGTAGCAAGTCCAATTTAGGGCTTCAGCTCCACCTGCTGAGCTCCACCTCATGATGCCCATTGTTCCCCCCAGACCCCTTTGTGATCCAGTGCGTGACCGGCTGCAACTTGTATCCCAATGGCTCCTATACCAAATTCTACCATCTCGCCTACAATGCCCATGATTTCCTCAGCTTCAATGTGGACAAGAGCCGCTGGGAGAGACAGCAGGAGAGCAAACTGTCAGCACAAGTTGAGAGGCAGTTCAACAACTTCACCGTCTTCTCTGCCACCCTGCAGCACCTTCTTAATATCACCTGTGTTGACCACATGAAGAAATTCATCGAGTATGGAAAGGCAGCTCTGGAGAGACAAGGTGAGACACACCCCCTGACCCTGGCACGGCCACCTCAGAGCCCGCCACACACTGGGGACAAGTGGTGCCCCACCAGGGCTCCCCCCATCCCTTTGCTCTCACACCCCAGAGCTGCCCGTGGCCACGGTCTTCGCCCGCACGCCCAGACCAGACCAGCTCCTGCTGGTTTGCCATGTCACCGGCTTCTACCCACGGCCCATCAGTGTCGCCTGGCTGCGGGATGGACAGGAGGTGCCACCAGGCCCGATGCTCAACACCAGCGCCATCCTGCCCAACGCCGACCTCACCTACCAGCTCCGCAGCGTCCTGGCCGTGGCCCCCCGTGATGGGCACAGCTACGCCTGCCGCGTGCGCCACCGCAGCCTGGGCACCCGCAGCCTCCTCATCCCTTGGGGTATGTGCCACCCATGAGGAATCAGGGCACAGGGTGCAGGCAGAGGCCTGTGGCCCCATGCAGGTGCCTGGATGATGGCGGGTCAAGCTCCTAAGGGAGCTCCAGCCATGGCCTCCTGTCCACCTGCACCCCTCTCTCCTCTCTCCTGCAGGCAGCTCCAAGGTAGCTCTCAGTGTCGGCATCACCATTGTGGTACTGCTGGCCATTGCTGCAGGCCTCGCTGGGGCCATCTGGCACTACAGGCGCAGGTGAGATCTCCTTCTCGCCCAGCTGCACCAGCCCCATCAGCTCCAGACCATGGCAGGTGGGAGCTGTCTGGCCAGTTCTGCCTGCTCTTGTCCAGCCTCACTTACCTCCTCCTCTCCTACAGGAGCTGAAAACATAGGACACACCACACCAGGGATTCCCTGGAGCCATGCATGCTGGCCCCCAACATCTCCCCAATAATAAAATGCTAATTAACACCACCACGCATGTGGGAACTCCTGGTGTGCCATTCCAAGCGCCTCCAAACACATGGCATTATGCGGCTCCTGAACACCCCAAGACAGATGGGAAGAGCCCCAATGCAGTGCAGGGGCATGCCCGCACTCCTCATCCAAAGGTGAACCACTGGTACAGCCCCCCAACACCAGCAGGATGTCCCTGGCCCCAGCTCTTAGTCCTGGGGGGCATCAGGCTCCCCACAAGGCAGCAGGACTTAGACACTGCTAATGTAGGCTGGAGCAGTGATGCAGCAGGGCAGAGGACCATCTTCCCCCCACTCATCCTTCTCGGGGCACATCAGCATCTCTGCACCAGATCCCAGTCCCTGCTGACAACAGGCATAGGGCCAGCACATAGCCTGGGGGCATGGTGAGCCCAGGCACATGTTGCGATGCCTCCCCCATGGGAAATACCTCCACTCTGGAGCAAATCCACCCAGCTCAGTGCTGGAGGCAGCAGCATGGAAGGGACAGAGATGCCTGTGCCACACAGGGCCAGGCTCTCTGGGCACAAGTGGCAGCAAAGGACCTTCCCATCAGGAAAAGTGGATGCAGCCCATAGCCAGGCAGCAACCCGCCTGCACCATGGGAAGGAAAGAGGGGTTGGGTCACCCACACCGCCCCATGTGCCAGGGTGCTCCCATGGCCATGGAGGGCCCCACCTGCAGCCAGGGGAATGGCCTTGCTCCCACCCTAATGCCCCAAGCACTTGGGGCCACAGGCCAGGGTGCTCCAGCCCAGCCTTCCCCTCCTCCTTTGTGACCCCTTGGGCAAGAGGCACCCCCTTACCCTCCCACCCAGGCACTCGCCCTCACTCCCCTCCTCACACCCCTTCCAATCCCTCCCCTGTNCTTCCTCACCCCAAACTGCCCCTTCTTTGTTTGCCTTCCACAGCCCCACCTGTCCCTCCTCTGTCTCCATGGGTCCCTTCCTCCTCCTCACAAGTCCCTGTGCCCCCTTCCCGTGATCCAAAGCCAAGCTGGGGTTCCGCGGACCCATGTTCACGACTGGATGCCTGGCATAGGACCCCCATCAGCCACCCAAGGCCTGCCCTGGCTGTACCGTGCCCAAGCATCCCACCAATGGTGACCCATGCTGCACCCGACAGCACCAGGCACCAGGTAGACAATGGGTGAGTATGGTGGGGGTGAGGAAGAGGGCTGCAAGAAGCTCCCCCAGCCTGACCCAGACTCACCCCCAGCAGCCCCCGTCTCCATCCAAATCCCAGCACCCCATGCCAAGTAGCCCCAGGGCTTGCCCCCGTCTCTTCGCCCCTTCACCCCCAGATCCAGCCCTCAGCTTCTCCCAGCACCCCGGGGCCATGGATGATCCCTAGGGGTTTCCATCCCTGTCCTCCTCGTTGGCTCCCTGTGTAGCTCTCTGTACCCATAGCCCAGTGTCCTCTGCCAGGCAGGGGTGAAGGCAGCAGGGATGCACTGTGCTGCCTTTAGGTCTGCAGGGAGGCCTTCCTCCTTTCCCAAGGAGCCCTGGCTCCCGCACAGGGACACCCTCCTTCCCTGAGCAGGATGAGCACAGCCCACACTGCCTGACCAAGAGTCTCTCCCGCCATGGAGGACAAGCACTGCAGGCACCATGTGGGAGATCCCGGGAGCATGGGGGAATCATGTCAGCACTCCCTGAAACAGGTGAGCAGAGTGACAGCAGGAGAAGGTCCACACAATTGCTCACCCTTGGAGGCCAGATCAGTAGCATCTGGTCCCTGGCGCTCGCACATGTGCTCAGCATGCTAAACTTCAACATTGGCTTCTTCAAGCAAACGTTTGGACAGATTGTGCATGCCTTCATAACCAATATGTGATAATTTAAACTTGACCTTCTTGAGCATGCCCAGCACAAGGTCCTCCAGTGCTTCCAAAAGGATGTCCTAGGAATTCACCTTTCCTGATGTCACATTATGAAAAAAATACCGTGGAAAAAGGCAGGGCTTTAAAAATAAATTATCTTCTAAGACCACAGAGCTTCTTTGAGCCCTTTCCTACAGCCCCTGCTGTTGTCTCTAAATGAGGGTTCTCCACCCGCCGTGCAAGAGCCAATCCACACACTGAGTCAAGATACTTGTTTTCATTCCGATTCTTCAGAATTGGGTGCCGGCCATTTAACGACAGCCAGTACACCTCACATTTCAAACCACCCAATATTTATAACAATAAAATACAGCTGATTGGCCAGTAATGATTCATTCACAACTCCTAACTCTACATATGCATCTAGAGCTTATGTTTAAAACATTTGGGGATGTTACCTCATTAGCATGCTCATTATTCACAAAGGGGGATGTATTTTAGCATTATAATTACCCAAGGTTAGTTTGGAATACACTCTTGGCTTAAATTTGGTCTGATGTTAAATTCTGATTTTGTGATCGTATGTCTAAGTCAGCAACTGCAAAAGAACACGTAAGACACATTTGTTTCATTTCACATGCTCGTGAAGGTTAAGTACATTCCTCGATGCCTCAGCCGTGTCCCCATCCAAACTTCTTGATCAACTTTTAACTTTGTTCTTTAGACATCACTGTCTCAGTGGAAGGGCTGACGCTCGGAGTCAGACTATGACGGAGCCGCAGCAGCACCACACGCTATGCATATAAACCAGGGAGAGGAGCACACAAAGAACCTCTGGGTCCTTCTGCAGGGACAATCACTGTGGCAGGGACAGGGTTGTACCCTCCACGTTTCTGGAGGCTGTGCTTAGCCTAGGAATAGCAGTGTGTCTCTAGGACCCTTACATACAGCATCTTTCCCAGCCAAGGGGCGGCAGCAGCGCTCGGGGAGCCTTGAACCCAGCAGCATGCCAATCAGCCAGGAGAGCAGGGGGGATCAGAGACACCTGCCCATAGCAGTGGGGCTCCAGTCCAGCAGCCGCATTCCCACTGAGTTCACCAGCAAGGCCCTTGGATGCAGGCACGCAGCTGTGTGCTCAACCTGTGTGCTCACTGGTGGAGCTCCAGGGAGCAGTGGCTCCATCCCCAGGAGGCTGCAACCCTCACACAAAGCAGCATTGCTCCCTGGGGTAGCACTCGGGATGCTGGCTCACAGCAGTGTAATCAGGCACGGTGCACCAGAGGGGCTTGGGGATGCACACCATCAGCAGCATTCCTTTCTATTATGGGAGCACCATCAGGATTCGGAGCCCTCATACACACAAGCTCTCCCATCCCCGCAACACAAGATGGCTTGAGGACTTTGCATTGCATATCATTTTCCTCAACAACACTGCAACAGCAGGTCTCAGGAAGCCTCAGTTATCCCATCAGCATGAGACCAGTGGTGATTGAGGACCTGGGGACTGGCTTGTGCAGGTGATTGTGGTGTCACTGGTGGGTTAGCAGCTGATAGGTCAGCTGTGGGAACTTGGCTTGTGAAGGTTCTTGTGTTGTCACTGGTAGGTGAGCAGCTAACAGGGCAGGAGCAGGCCCCTAACTTGTGTCATGCTTACGAGGTCACTGATGGATGAGTAGCTTTTAGAGCCGGAGCAGGCACGTGGCTTTTGTAGATGCTTGTGAGATCACCAGTGGCTGAGTAGATGATAAGAGCAGGTCCCGGCTTGTGCAGGTTCTTGGGAGGTCACTGGTGGCTGAGGAGCTTTGCAGGTTGGGAGAACTGTCCATGTTCCAGTCTGGCCACTTCTGCAGGTGCAGTAATTCTGCAGGAATCCCATTTCTCATACCAATGTTTGGGGAAATTTTTATTGTACCTCTTGTGGTGAATTAAACACACTTTTGTGCTTAAGTTTAGAACAATTTAATGAGCAATGCATTGGACAGAGTCCTACCACCACTACAAGGAACAACTCTGCCTTAAAGATACTTGTGTGTATGTCTGCACATATCATGAGAGAAAGCCCTAACAAATGCAAAAAATACTTTGCCTTTATCAAGCTGGCTCAGTGCAACATTGCTTTGGGCAGCATGCCTGTTGATCCCAGTTCGACACTTCAAACCCATCTTGGGTCAAAGCTTATCCTACAGCAACCAAATTCTATATTTTACTGTCCAATATCCTAAATGTGTAATTGTCATTGCAGACTTCATTGCATTCTATGACTTGCCTGTCAGAATGTTCCTTACAAATCTGGAAAAATGCTTTTTGCATCAAAACTTATCATATTTTCAGGACTGAAATAATGATTATCTTTCCTGAACTGTAAGGAATCTGAGGACTGTGGTAGTCCTGCGTACCTCATTACAAGAGACAACACCAAGCAGCTGTGACTCTGGCTGGCCATGGAAAGAAGCAAACACTATGGATGCAAATGGGGTCATAGAGATGGGCTGTGTCCTTGGAGGCAAGTCTCTGTCTCCAGGATGCTCTGCTGTCTGCTCAGAGTAGGCAGGGAAGGACCTGATGGCTTTCCCTGTGCAGCATTTAGCTCTAATTGCTCTCTGGTGAATTGTATCATGTCCTCAGCCAGGCATGCAGTAGCTTTCAGATGAGGAATGGGATTCTTCCAGGGCAAAGTGAACAATCGGGATCCCAAGCCTGTTTCGTTCAAGACAATCAGGCGAAAACGTGCTGTTAGAGCTGTCTGCATTGCTTACAATTTTAGTATCAGTGCTTGCATGTAGTTCTAATCTTGCTATGTTTTTGCTGTAGCATAGACATTAAATAGAGAAAGTAGGTCTTCCTCACCCACACACAGCCCTTTTCCACAGCTCAAGGTGAACAAACAAATTGGGTGGAAGGCACAGATGGGGTTCAAACCTGTGATCTTCAGTTTATGAACTGTCCTCTGCTTGGGGAAAAGAAGAAGCAAGAGAGGGACTTCCAGAGTGATGATGTTTGTCTTCTGAAAACACCACTCTGCATGATGAAGCCCTGCTTTCTTGGACATGGCTGAACACCTGCCTGCTGATGGGAAGCAGTGAATTAATTCCTTACTTTGCTTTGGTTGCATATGCATCTTTTGCTTTACCTATTAAACTGTCTTTACCTCAACCCCCGAGTTTTTTCACTGTTATCCTTCTGATACTTTTCCCCATCACACTAGGTGGCAGTGAGGAAGCTGTTGCGTAGGACTAAGCTGCTGGCCGGGACTGAAGCCAAACAGTGTCTCTGTCCTAGGTTTGGACTAGGAGTGCTTTAGAAAGGAGCTTTCTGGTGGGATTTGCTCATAGCCCAGGACAGCTGCGTCTGTGACTATCACACAGGTTTCACCCTGTCAAGCCAAGCTGTGATACGAGGGCTTTGATCTCCCCTGTATCCCAAGCAAAGCCAGAAATAGCGTTATATTATCAAGCTCCTATGGGACCTAAAGGAAGCTTGTCAGGAAACAATTGTGTCCTGCTGTGTAGGCTTTGAACTAGCCCTGGTGAAAAAGCTGACCAGCAGATTGTCACTAGAGGACACTCAGAATGCAAGGGCATGTATTTCCCAGAGTTCACTTGCCTGATGGGAGGTGTGCTTTGATGGTCCCATGCCAAAAGGACGTGGACTGCACAGACAGGCATTTACAGATGTATCTGTTGTACTTCTCAGTGGAATAATCACCTAAGGCAGAGGAGACCAGCACAGAAGCAGCGAAGTTCTGGCCTTTTTCTCAAGCTAAGGAGGCAGTTTCACCGGGAGATGGCTCTCCTTAAGAGCTGCAGGCAGCTGCCAGCTGTCTGAAAACATTACAGCTCTTTCCAGGGGTAAGCTGATTGTTTTGTACCCACTAATGGAGGGCAAAAAGAAAACGTGTTTGTCTTGGCTGAATGAATGGCTGGAGAAATGTTACTCACATGGACACGTGGGATCTTGGTGTTTGTCTTAGGAAGTCTGCAGATGGGATATGCTGGAGCCCCATTCTTCCCATTCCTGGTCATGGAGGGCTTCACACTGCCACAAGGACCCAGAGAGCAGATGTCTTCTGCAGGAGGTTTTGCCCCTTTAACTTTTGTAAGTGGGGGCTTTGGTTTTGGAGGGATTGTGATTCAGGTAATCTAAGAAGAAAAGCATGTGAAAGAACACCCGCATGCAACTGCATATTTAAAGCTCCTTTGTAACTGAAGGATTTTGAATTTCCAGCCTCATGAAATTCCCTTCATGGGTGACTTTTTCCTCCAAGAATAATATACGAGTTACATGGTGCATTGTAGTGCCAAAGAGAAAAATGCTAAGCTCGAAAGGTCTTGCAACTGCATTACTAAATTATCTTGAAAAGAAAGTGGCTCTCCTGCCAGAAGGGTTCCTGAAACAACAATGTAGGCACTGACTAATTAATGGTAATATCAACAATATTTTATTGTGCTGAAGTATTCTAACCCCATAAGTAGTTGCTAAGCTGACTTGAAGCAAATGTAAAGAACAATTCTGTGATTTTTTTTTTTTTTGCTTTTCCAGGAGTCCAGATAGGAGGATCACCAGCAAATGCTGCACAGTCACTAGCTGTTACTGATAGGAAAACGGCACTTTCCCAGCCACAGCAAAGCAAAGCTTTATAATGAAATAAAGTCCGTGTGTGCCACAGAATACCTCAAGTTGGAAGGGACTCATAAGGATCTTCTAGTCCAACTCACTACTCCTCATAGGACTGCCTAAAACTAAACCACATGACTAAGTCTTGTCCAGACACTCCGTGAAATCTGACAGGCTTAGTGCCATGACCAATTCCCTGGGAAGCCTGTCCCAGTGACTGACCACTCTCTCAACGAAGAGCATTTTCCTAATGTCCTCTGACTCAGCTCCATTCCATTTCCTCGTGTCCTGTCACTGGACACCAGAGAGGAGATCAGCACCTCCCCCTCCACTGCCCTCCTTGAGGAAGGTGTAGACTCTGATGAGGGCACCCCTCAGCCTTCTCTTCTCCAAGCTGAACAAGCCACGACACCTCAGCTGCTCCTTGTAAGTTTTGCCCTGGAGACCTTTCACCATCTTGGTCACCCTCCTCTGGACACACTCTAATAGTTTTGTGTTCTTCTTATATTGAGGTGCCCAAAGCTGCACATCATACTCGAGATGGGGCTGCATTAGTGCAGCATAGAGTGGGATAATCACCTGCCTCGACTGGCTCATGATGTTGTGCTTGATGGACCCCAGGACATGGTTGGCCCCTTTGGCTGCCAGGGCACACTCTTGACTCCTATCCAACTTGCCATCAACCCAAACCCCAGATCTTTTTCTGTGGGGCTGCTCTCCAGGCTCTTGTCCCCTAGTTTGTATGCGTAACCAGGATTACCCTGTTTCAGGTGGAGAATCCAGCACTTGGTCTCGTTAAATTTCATATAATTGGTGATTGCCCAGCTGTCTAGTCTATCCAGATCTCTCAGTAAGGTCTCTCTACTCTCAAGGGAGTCCATAGCTCCTCGTAGTTTAGTATGATTTGCAAACTGACTTAACCTGCATTTGACTCCTGTATCCAGATCATTTATAAAAACATTGAAGACCACTGGCCCTAAAATGGACCCCTGAGGAACCCCACTGGTGACTGGCTGCCATCCTGATATAACCCCATTTACTGTAACTTTTTGAGCCCAACCCACCAGCTAATTGGTCACTCAGTGTATTATGGACTTGTCTACCCATGCGCTGGACATTTTGTCCGGAAGGATACTGTGAGAGACAGTATCAAAAGCTTTGCTAAAATCCAAAAAACCCACGTTTTCTGGCATCCCTTGATCAACAAGATGTGTGACCTTGTCATAAAAAGGAAATTAAGTTCATTAAACAAGAATTTCCCTGCATGAACCCATGCTTACTATGACCAATGACTGCGTTGTCTCTCAAATGTTCTTCAATAACTCCAAAAATAACCTTCACCATAATTTTACTAGGCATTGAAGTGGAACTGGCAGGCCTGTAATTACCAGGGTCTTCCTTCTTTCCCTTCTTGAAAACTGGGACAACATTTGCCAGCTTCAAGTTGACTGGGACCTCTCCAGACTTCCAAGACCACTGAAAAATAATGGAGAGAGGTCCCACTATAACATCAGCCATCTCTTTGAGTACCCTGTGATGAATTCCATCAGGCGCCATATGCACCAATGCACAATCAGCTGAAGCAGCACATCTTGAACAAGTTCAGAGTCAGCTGGGAGTTTATCATCCCTCCTATCACGATCTTCCAACACAGGGCTCCCCAGGGCCCATCATTACAGTTAAAAACAGAGGCAAAGAAAGCGTTAAATATCTCTACTTTGTCTATGTCTCTAGGCATGTGAGTTGACCTCACACAACCTCACCAAGTAACAGACCAATGTTTTTTCTTATCTTCCTTTTGCTGTTAACATATTTTTTAAAACCCCTTTTGTTTTCCTTCACAGTGCTGGCCAGCTTGAACTCTAATTGAGCTTTGGCTCACAAATTTTCTCCCTACAGCAAAGTGACCAGCATTCATGGACCCCAATAACTTCAAAAGCATATTCCCAGGGGTCCTTACTAACCAGCTCCTTCAGCAGCCCTGAGTCTGCTCTCCTATATCCAGGGACGAAGTTTTGCTGGCAGTTTTTCTCCTATCACCAACAATTTGAAACTCAACTGCTTCGTGGTCACTGTGACCAAGACAGCCCCCAATCACGACTTCACCCACAAGTGCCTCTCTGTTTACAAAAAATGAATCTAGGAGAGCACCTTTCCTAGTCAGCTCCCTTAATACCTGCACCAAAAAGTCATCTTCAACATGCTTCAGGAATATCCTGGACGTGTTTGTGTCCACAACATGCTATTCCCAGTTGACATCTGGGAAGTTAAAATCACCCATAACAACAAGGGCAGCTGATCTAGAGATATCCCTTAATTCCTTGTAGAATAGTTCAACAGTGCTGTTGTCCTGTCTATATGGTCGGTAGTAGACTCTGACAACAACATCTGCTTTATTTGCTTTCCCCTTAATCCTTACCCAGATACCCCCAACCATCTCATTGCCAACTGCAAGTGCTGTACAATCCAACCCCTCCCTGACATCCAGTGACACCTCCCCTGGCGTTGCCTGCCTTGCCTATCCCTCCTGAAGCGCCTATAACCATCCATCACAGCAACCCAGCCAGATGACACATCCCACCAGGTTTTGCTTATACCAATGGTGTTATAGCTCCGTAACTGGGCCAATGCTTCTTCCTTCACTTGTTTGTTCCTCATCCTGCACACCTTAGTATAGAGACATTTCAAATGTGCTCTGGTGTAGTTGGCACATTGTGGACCAGGCTGAAGGCCCTCGTTAGCACACTGTCCCTCAGACATTGATGGGTCACCACGAGGCTTACCTGTAGAGAGCCTGGTTTTATCTCTTCCCCCCTTTCAAATCTAGTTTAAAGCTTATTCGATGATCCTTGCTAAACCTTGTGCGAAGATCCTTTTCCCCCATTGAGAAAGGTGCACCCTGTCTGTAGCCTGCAGGCCTGGTGTCGTATAGACATGATCAAAAAACAAAAATTCTGTCAGTGAGCCCAGTCATGGAGCCAGGGATTGATTAGCTGCATCTTCTTTGCTTCGGTCTTTACTGGCCAGCCCAGCCCTCAGGAGTCCCAGGCCTTGGAGAAAGTAATGGGGAAAGAGGAAGACTTCCCCAGGGTTGAGGAGGATCGAGTGAGGGATCAATTAAGTCAATTAGATATCCACAAGTCCATGGGTCCCGATGGGATGCACCCGAGAGTGCTGAGGGAGCTGGCAGATGTCATTGCTGGGCTGCTCTCCACCATCTTTGAAAGGTCCTGGAGAACAGGCGAGGTGCCTGAGGACTGGAGGAAAGCCAATGCACAAACTTGACCATAGGAAGTTCCATCCAAGCATGTAGAGGAACTTCTTTCCCTTGAGGGTGGCAGAGCACTGGAACAGGCTGCCCAGGGAGGTGGTGGAGTCTCTGTCACTGGAGACATTCAAAACCCACCTGGATGCATTCCTGTGCCCCCTGCTCTAAGGTGGCCCTGCTCTGGCAGGGGGGTTGGACTAGATGATCTACTAAGGTCCCATCCAACCCTATGATTCTATGATTCTAAGATTCTTATTTCTTCCCTCTTTGTTCCCTGCAAATGGAAGGATAGAGGAAAACACTACTTGTGCTCCTGATCCCTTAACCAGTCATTCCAAGGCCCTGAAATCTCTTTTGATTGCCCTCAGACTTATTGTGACATCATCACTGCCTACATGAAAGAGCAATAATGGATAATAAATCTGAGGGATGTGCCAGGGTAGGAAGTCTTCTCATCACATCTTTAACGTGGGCCCCAGGGAAGCAGCAGACTTCCCTAAGCAGTGTGTCAGGTCAACATATGTATTATGTTTATACAACTCATGTTTCATATATGTTATGAAAGCAATTTTAATAATATGTGGTCAAGAAATTGAAACTTTACTCTTATTACAAAGAAGAAGAAAATGATGAGGTGGGAGCAACAAGTTTAGTGCAAAGATGCAACACAAGATTCATCCTGTGACAGCCTTTGTTTAATTTCACATGCATATACAGTCATACCTCTCTTTAGCTGTCTGGAGAGCAACTGCTCTTAATCCTGAACACCAAGGCTGACCCCAGCTCCCCCCAGCAGAACTGAGCAGAGACACTGCTGAGTTCCCCTGGTGCACCTGTCCTGAGCGCTGAACAGGCAAACTGCCCAGCCTGTGTGCGGCAGTGGCATTTTGAGTAGCAAGGGGTTAAGGGGCAGCTGAGGTGTGAGAGCAGGCCTGTGTTCAGCAGGATCAGGCCACTCTGTCCTCTGTTCTCCTGCACAGTGTTAGCGGCATAAGCCTTCCTTTGCCAAGCCCTGCCATGGCTGCACCTGGGAACGTGGAGGTTTGGAGAAAAGGGAAATGGCTTTGTAGCTGATTTTACCATTGGATTCCTCAATGTGTCTCATACCACACTGATCCTCATTCTACCCTGTTGTCTGTGGGCTTGAGTACTTGGGTCCAGGGTGAGCTTGCTTCACCAGGGTATACTGGGCCATTATGGGGCTCCATGGGTAATGAGATCTCCAGGTCCTCACCCAGGTCTTGTCCATGCTGGGAGGTGGTTACAAAGCCTGGGACAAGTCCCTGAAAGAGGATAGATTTTATTTATTTATTTATTTGTTTGTTTGTTTATTCTGTTACCATTAAAATTTCTCTTTACCATTGCAGATACCACTACAGATACCATTACTGGATGCCACTTCGGTTGCCACAGCAGATGCAGATATCACTGAAGACATAGATAGCAATGCAGATAAAATTGCAGATGCAGATACCATTTCAGATGCAGTGGCCATTGCAGATACTGATACCATTGCAAATGCTGTTGCAGATGCAGGTATCATTGCAGATGCCATTGCAGATAGTGATACCGCTGTAGTTTTTGATGCAGTTACACGTAATGATGCAGATACCAATACCATTATAGATGCCATTACCAACACCATAACAGATTGTCACACCAACATTGACAGCATTAGAGATAGTTCTTGCAGATACTATTACAGGTAGAGATAAAATTGCATGTACACATCTAGAAACCAAACACAAGTACAAACGTAGATGCAGATGCAGATACCATTACTGATACAGATACAGATACCATTAGAGACATAGTGGTACATAGACTGCTACCACCACAGATACCATCAGAGAAACTAATATAATTTCAGACACATATATACCCTCAATTGCAGATACAAATGCAAATACAGGCACTAAATATGTACTATTTCAAACACAATTAAAGATAAATAAATAATTAAACATACTATTATAAGTACAGTCACAGAAACCATCACCCATACAATTGCAGATACAATTACAGATGCAGATATAATTACACATACAATTACAGATACAAATACACAACACAGACACAAGCACATGTATTCCAGATGCAGATATCATTCCATATACCACTGCACATTCAGATGCTATTGCAGACACCTTCATTCCTTCAAACTTTCAGTCCTCTTTTCCTCTTTCCTGCCCTCCCTTCCTCCTTCCTTCCTCTCTGTTGTCCAAACAGTTATGAAATCTGACAACATATTATTGAGGCAAAGCTTTACTGAGGCAGTAAGAAAGAGGATCAACAATGTGCTTATACAGCCACTCACCCAGTCACCAATAGTAAACACAAGATCACAAACGATGCTGTGGATCCAGTGGACTGCCAGGTACATAGAATCATAGAATCACAAAATGGCTTGGGTTGGAAGGGACCTTCAAAGATCACCTACTTGAACGCCCCTGCATAGGGGGACATCTTTCACTACACCAGGTTGCTCAAAGTCCCATCCAACCTGATCTTGAACACTTCCAATGATGGGAAGTGTGCACTTCTGCTGAGCCCAGGCTGCCACCAATTTTGATTTCCCCAATTAGTTCATCTGTGTTGGTAACACAGATCCAGTAATGCTTCTGCTCTGGTTGGGCTGTCATATCAACTGGATTAAGAAATTATCCTCGATGTACTCCCAAGGATCTCCTGGACTGCTTACAGCCTGCTGTGATGCTTTTCCATCAGATGTCAGGGATTAAAAATCCACCTTTTTAGAGGAACATGCTGTTATTCCTTTTAGACTTCTCACAAGTGTTTCCTATCAGTTTCTAATACACCAGCAGCCCTTAGCTCTTTGTGACTACTCAAAACTCCATACCCTCCCCCCACTAAATCTAGTTTAAAGCTCCCCTTATAAGTCTGGCCAGCTTGTTGGCAAAGACCCTCTTGCCCCACTTGGTCAAGTGAATCCTGTCAGCTCCCAACAGATCTGGCCTCTGATTTTTTGGTTTCATAGACACCAAAATCTTGATTATGGCACCAGCCACACAGCCAACCATTCACCTGTTCAATTTATCTCCTCCTTCCTGATCCCCTTCCTCTGACTAGGAGGATGGAGAATACCACCTATGCTCCCGATCCTTTCAACATTGCTCTCTTTCAATAGTTTTAAGTTGTCTTGTTGCAGTGTCATTTAACCCTAAACGGAATAGTAGGAGCAAATGATAATCTGTATGGTTTACCAGGCTCAAAAGTGAATTGCAAATGCAAATGAGAGCTCCTTCTAGGCAGCAAACTTCCCTAGAAAAACTGTCTGGACAGCAAATGGGTGTTCTGTTGCCTCTCAGCAAGGAATCTGCAATTACTAACACTTTACATGCTTTTCTGGTGGCACTGGTTATAATCCAGATAGGTGGATGGATCAACTTTATACCATCAGTTTTTCCTGGATCCTGTCCATTACGCATGTGCTCTTCATTCTCCAACACCAGAGCATCTTATCTGTTACATAGGGGCACTTCAGGGGAGGAAGGAAGGGTCTTTTTGCTCTGAGCAGGAATAAGGTACCAGTCTCCTCCATCTCATGAATTACTTGTGTTAGTCAGCTTGAGGCTGATTTCAGGTTTACCTTCCCCTTGCATAGCCTTAAGGCAGGGCTGTCACTCAGCCTGGGACAGTGAATAATACCAAGCTCTATATGAGTCAACAATGTGCCCTGGCAGTCAAAAGGTCCAACTGCATCTTGCAGTGCATTAAACATAGTACAGCTAATCTTTTGGAAGAAGTGATTGTCCCACTCTACTCAGCATTGGTGCGGCTTCATCTTGAGTACTGTGTGCAGTTTTAGGGGTCCACAATATAATAGGGATATAAAAATATGTCCAAAGGAAAGCAGCAAAGATGGCAAATGGACTAGAGGGCATGACTTAGGAGGAGTAACTGAGGATAGTAGGTTTGTTCAGAATAGAGCAGAGGAAACTGAAAGGTGATCTCGTTGCTCTTCCCCTTATGAGGGGGAGCAGAGAGGGAGGTATTAATGTCTTCTCTCAGGGAATGGCTTACAGCTGTGTCAGAGAAATTCAGATTGGCTATCAGGAAAAAGTTCTTCACTGAGAGGGTGGTCAAGCACTGGAACAAGTTCTCCAGGGAAGTGGTCATGGCCCCTAGCCTGTACATGTTCAAGAAGTGCTTGATACTCTTCAATACACTCTTCTTTTAGGTTGCCCTGTGTGAAGTCAGGAGAGGACATGCTCGTGACTCCCTTACAATTCAGTATATTTTATGATTCTATGACTAGCCTCCACAACAGCCAGGTGCCTGTTTTGGGGCTATCATCTACTCAAATACATATGGCATCAAAAGTACCTGAACAAGCCAAGTTCTGGCTCCTGCCCAGTCAGCTACCAGGGACATCATAAGCACCTGCACAAGACAGGTATTCTTCCTGAGCTATCAGTTATCAGCAGCTAGTTCAAAAAGTGAAATGCTGACACAAGCAGCAGCAGTTGATATATGCTGAGAAGAGTGCAAGACTTGTGAGGTTGCCAGGAGAGGTCTGAGGGTGTTTCTGTGCCCCTGAAACCCTTGGGCTGTGTGAGTGGGGAGGGACCAGGTGGCAGCAAGGATGACCAGCTACTGGAGTACACCAAGATGCTGGGAAATTGTGGCTTCACCAACTAGACCACATGCTCCCAGTCTCTCATCACTGGTCATAATTCCTCCCCTCCCCCCAGGGAGCTGAAGCAATGGTGACCACCTGATGGAAAGCTATGTCCTCTGCATCCTCTGGGTCCAGTGCAGCTATCAAGACAGAGCTCCCAAGGTAACATGCAGCCATCCAGGTCTCCAGCAGCAGGTTGTTCCCAAGGTTTCTACTGTTGTAGAAACTGGGCAGTAGCAAGAACGTCTGTGGGAGATGTACATCCATGTAGAAGAACTGCTCAGATTGGTGGCCAAGCTGAGGCTGACTGGTGGAACTATACTCAGCCCCCATTGGAACAGAAATGTCAACTAGGCTTTACACATGACAAAGGAGATCCTGCACTCCATCAGGCAGAAAGAACAGAGTTGAGGGATAGTGCTGAATGGAAACAATTCTCTGCTCAGGGCAGTGGGAGAAGCTCCTCCTTGTCTACCTTGACTTCCCAGGTGCCCTTATGCAACAGATACAAGGCTCTAGAATTGGAAGGACAGGGACGACGAGGTGGATGACAATCCATCTATGCTAGAGGAGTCACCAAGGTCAGGACAGCCTATCCCCTGCATCATGACCACCTCCGTGAAGTCAAAATGGACAGTTTTCCCAGCTGATCCTACCTGCACAAGACAAGTGCCTGCTTCTGTCCTATCACCTGTCTACTCAGGAACCTGTGACATCAGAAGAACTTGAACAAGCCGTAGAAAATAGGTGCAAAGTGGATGTAAAGTCTTACACTTTTTCTATAACTAGGGATCCAGCACATATTTTAGGGACTTCTCTGGGTTTTGCTGCAAAGAAATGTCTCTTAGTGGCTGACATGACAGGAAGGTTTAACTCACTCTACCTCTACATCAGCCACGTAGAGCTTGTCAGGGCCTTTGCGCTTCCTTTATTGTGCTGGGCCCTCCCACTCCCTTAGGGCCCCACTGCTGGTTGGAGGAGCCCCATGCCTGGCTCCTGCCTGCCAACACTGTGGGCAGCCACGACTGCATCCGCGTGTGGAGTTCAGCCAGTGCTGGTGCCTTGCAGGGCTTGCTGTTGGTATGAGCCAGACACTTGTGTGACAGCTCTATGTCACAGTCTTGTGACACACTTTTGTGTCACATACTGGCTTTATTTGGAGAGAAATGACTGATCCTCGAAGCTGTCAGTAGGTTTTCTGTCACTGCACTCCCAACCCATATTGCAGAAGAGCCAGAGAAGTGGGTGCTGGGGACAAGGAAACATTTCAGTTTCAGCTTGCAGCTACAGGGTGGCTGGGGTCAGGCCAGGGACCACATGGGCTGGGGACAGGCAGGGCATGCTGTTTTTCCCAGCTGTTTTGTCCAGCTCTCAGGGCTGCCAGAGTGGCTGGTCCAGCTGTCTGGGTGCACGGGGCAGCCACTGCTATCGGTCAGGGCTACTGAAGCTGCGCAGAGGTGCCTGTGGAGAGAGGAAGCTGCTGAGACCCTCGGCTGCAGGTGGGACACAGCAACTCTCTGGACTAGAAATGCTTTGTGTCTCTGAGCAGCCATCTAAGAAAGCAGTAGGGGAGAAAGCAGCAACTCATTATTTTCTCCTCCTCCTCTGCCATTTCACTACACAGGACAAATCTGTCCCAAGCAGCAGGAAAACCAAGAATGCCACTGTGCCTGCCATACGGCGCTTTTGTACATCTTGGGGATGCAAAACCCTTGTGCTTCTCTTGCTGACTACACCTGGAGGTGGAGCAACTTGGGGCATTACTTGGTCCTGTGCACCACAGGTAACCTCAGAGCAGGTTTGATATGGCCAGGAATTCTGTTTTTCCCTCTGTTAGCAGCTCTGCAACACTTCCTGGCTTGCAGCAGAAGTAAAGAGAACTTCCCAAGCCAGTGCACATCAATATGCCTGGGAGCCTCTCCTTCATTTCTCAGGTTTCTCTACATGCTGGGATGTCTACTCCAGTTTTCCAGATAAGCACTGTCACCCCCATCATCTAGAAGCAAGCACAGATGAGAAACATTTCCATAGCATAACAGTTATGCTCCTTGTCCATCTTAGTGAACTGTAGGCACTGGAAAGGGATCAGGTAACAATATGGGAGCCAGACGTAGGTACATCTTATCAGCCTTCTAGCTGCTTGTGAACAGAGACAGTGGAATTTTTCAGGGGGTGTGTTCCATAAAGTAGGAACAAAACTGTAAAGCTCCCTGTGTGAAGCCAGAAAGGTACTTTGAGCCAAAACGACTTTTATGATCATTACATCTCTTGGTGAGACTATTTCTGTTTGCTCCAAGCATCAGGTAAGCACTGAAACTTGTCTGAAAGCCTGCACTACAGGGCCCAAATGGAGGTATAATTTAAATAGATACTAAAAAACTATGCTAGTAAAGACTGATGATTTAATAGTGTTGAAGACTCAGTGCACAGGTTCATTACAAAGTGCCAAAGAAGTTCATTCAAACCGCCACGCTGGAACACTCTGAAGCCAAGCCCCTATTTCCTCTTTGCAGCACCTCCACCTCCACAAACCTCTTAACTCATAGTAGAGCCTGGGGTACACTGTTATGCTGGGGTGTGTCACCACTGTGAAGATGGTGAATGTTCATGTAAAGGATCGCAAGGACTTTTTTCAACTGCATCGATAGCCCTGCAGAAAGAATAAATGGCAAATGGTGTAAAGAAACCCACCGTTTGCCCCTGCCCATCTTACTCATGTTTGCATTGATTCTACAACAAGGCAGAAGGCTTTGCAGTGCAGTGAAAACAGAGCTGGTAGTGCTGATCTCACCCCAAACCAGGACATTCCTGAAGTAGTAAAATGCCTGCTGTTTTGTTTTACCCATGAGAGGATTTTCAGATTCCATTTTTGCTCTTGATTGACTATACCTTGTTCCCTGACATGAATTTACTGGGATGTTGTGGAGTTGAAGCCTCCCTTCCAGCATGCCAAGCCCTGCAGTGGGAGAGAAGCAGCACAACCCCCAGTTAACAAACATGTAATGCACTAACGGGGCTTCAGTGCAATGCTCTAGGATTTGGGTTATTTCCAGAGAAACTAACAAGTCAAATCGAAAGAAAAAAGGGTAAGGCCACAGATGCTCTCAGGGTATTTGAGATGCAGTTCATCAGACCCATTTCATCAAAAGTGAAACCAAGGGTGACTCAGCATGATGATTCAATATCAGTTATTTCTGGTTTTGAAAACACCAAAAAGACATCTGAGCAGTTTGTTTCTCTTTCCATATTTCTAAATAGATGCAAGGTAAGAGTGAGTCACTGAATAAAAATAAAGCCAAGCCTCTTATCTTTTTATATCCTTAAGTAGAAAGTGGGATGTGCCGCATTAATCAAGTCTTGATCGGAAGTCCTGTGTAGGTTGGGTGTACTGAAAAGGAAGACTTTCCTTTTTTGGGCAATTTTCCCTCTCTCAGGAGTTCTTCAGCAAGAAAAAGAAACCTTTGACACAAAACTGTCACAGAGAATATCTTTTATAGGCTCTTACTTTCTATGTACATGTTTATCAAATTGTGATTTTGCAAGGGTTCCTTGAGACAGTTCCTAACTTTGTGGGTACCTAGTTGTCACGGTTTTGGCCTCAGATGGCAACAAAGAACCACGTGCCACTCTCTCGAGCTTCTGACCCCACAGGGAAGAACTGGAAGAAAAAGGCAAAACTCGTGGGTTGAGACAAAGGCCGAACAGCAAAAAGGAACAAGGAAACAACAAGAACATGGATAGAGTGATATACAAACACAGTTACGGAACCGCTGCTCCCCAACCCGACAAACAGTGACCTCCTGCCCTCTCCCTCAGTAGCTCACACTGGGCATGGCTCCCATGGGATACAATACCTGTCTCCCTGCTGGAGCCTGGGAGGAATTAACCCCATCCCTGCCGGAACCAGGACTTTATACACCCCTTATTCCATACCATCCATGTCATGCTCAGATCTTACAGGTTCCAATGAATTGCCACCACTTTCCCATGTCTTGCATAATATATATATATACATATGTACATATATATTCATTCAGATATAATGCCCTTAGTCTATGGGCCATCCCTCTAAAATGTCCTATGAGTTCATTGAATCCACGGCTTTGGGCTCTATCTCTCAGAACAGTCTCTCAGGACAGGTGAGATGCTGTGTGCTGGTGGACTGTTGCATGCTGTATTTTTGGAGCTTGTGGCTGATGTACCCTGTGCAGCTCATGCCCACAGTCCATCGGCTGAAGATGTTATCTCAAGGAAGTTACTGGGTGCCAGCTGCTGAGGTCAGTTCTGATCCCATCACCCAGACTGTCTTCCCTAACATATTCTTTGTGTGCACTATGGAGACTTTGTCCCCTTCTACCGTACGTGGAAGTTTCGATTGGGCAGGGCCGGATCAGTTGGTAGATCCCCTGGTGTTAACTAACCAGGTGGCCTTTGCTAAATGTGCATCCCAGTGTTTTAAAGTCCCACAACCCATTGCTCTCAGTGTAGTTTTTAATAGTCCGTTGTATCATTCTATCTTCCCAGAGGCTGCTGCGTCCCACTCACTGACTGGACGCCACTCACGGCTGGATGCCCAGCCCGCTCCAAGCAGCAACTTCCTGCCCCCTCCCCCAGCAGCTCAGAGTGGGCATGGCTCCCATGGGATGGAATACCTGTGTCCCTGCCAGAGCCTGGGGAGAATTAACCCTACGTGCACTCATTAGAGTTTTTTGGCCCTATTAGTTATGGCCTGCTGTCAAGAGTCATTAGAGTTAACAGAAATTGCAAAAGAGCGGAGGAGTTGCCAGGCTGCGTGTCATCCACCTCACAACCTGCAAAGCACTGCACTTGTGTACCATCTGCCAAGTCAGCTCAGCAGTCCTGTTGCCTGCATTTGCCTATACCATGGTAAATCACAGCAAGCCTTCTAACTATTTGAGGAAACCAAGTATGAGTCCTGATTATCCGTGTCTTTTCTCCCCACTTCCCTCAATGCTATGCCACTATCAACCACACATATAAAGCATCAAGATTAAACCAGCTTTGGGGAGAATCTTTCCTCAGTCCCTATGACCCCTCTTGCAAGGGGTTATATGTAGGGGATATTTATGCACTAGCAACCATTTAACTGCACACAGTGGTTTGTCTGTCATCTAGTGTCCAATAAAACATGCTGGTGAGATTAGTCTATTATAGCTGCCAAGTGACACTCAGGAGTCTGCAATTTTAAGAATGCTTCCTGCGTTTGGCTTTACCAATTTCTACAGCGAGACCAGTATGACTTGCTTGTTTAACATGGACCCTGTGACTTAGTAAGATGCTCTGACATCATCCGACTTCGTAATTTTGAAAGTATCACAGCATTACACATCCTTGTTTGGGGATGTTGTAACCTACTGTGCTCCTTGTGGTCTGATCAGCAATAGATCCTTAACCTTAATACAGAGATAGATCTTAAGAAGGGTAGAAAGGAGGACCCTGGGAACTAGGGACCTGTCAGACTCACCTCTGTGCCTGGGAAGATCGTGGAACAGATCCTCCTAGAAGCTATGCTAAGGCATGTGGAGGGCAGGGAGGTGATTCAAGACAGCCATCACGCCTTCACCAAGGGCAATTCCTGCCTGAATAAGCTCTTGGCCTTCTATGGTGGATTGAATGCATCAGTGGACAAGGGGGAAACTAGGGATGTCATCTATCTGGACTTCTGTAAGGTCTTTGTCATGATCACCTGCAACATCCTTCTCTCTAAATTGCAGAGAGATGGATTTGATGAGTGGACTGTTTGGTGAATGAGAAATTGGTTGGATAGTTGCATCCACAGGGTAGTGGTCAATGACTCAGTGACTGGATGGAAAGCAGTGATGAGTGGTGTCTCTCAGGGGTCTGCATCGGGACCAGTACTGTTCAATATCTTCATCAACGACATAGACAGTGGAATTGAGTGCACCCTCAGCAAGTTTGCAAAACTGAGTGGTGGGGGTGATATGCCTGAGAGATGGGATGCCATCCAGAGGGACCTGGGCAAGCCTAAGAAGTGGACCCGTGTGAATCTCATGATGTTCAACAAGGCCAAGTGCAGGGTCCTCCACCTGGGTCAAGGCAACTCCCAGTATCAACACAGGCTGGGGGATGAAGAGACTGAGAGCAGCCCTGCCAAGAAGGACTTGGATGGATGAAGGACTGGTGGATGAAAAGCCGTACATGAGACAGTAATGTGCGCTGGCAGCCCAGAAGGCCAGCTGCATCATGGACAGCATCCCCACAGTGTGGGCAGCAGGGCAAGGGGGGGATTCCGCCCCTCTGCTCTGCTCTGTGAGACCGCCCTGCAGTGCTGCCCCCAGCACTGGGGCACCAACATGGACGGATGTGGAGTGAGTCCAGAGGAGGGCCATGAAGGTGATCCAAGGGCTGGAGCCGCTCTGCTGTGAGGACAGGCTGGGAGACTTGGGGTTGTTCAGCCTGGAGAAGAGAAGGCTCCAGGAAGACCTTATTTCAGCCTTCCAATATTTAAAGAGGGCTTATAAGAAAGATGGGGACAAAGATTTTAGCAGTGTCTGTTGCAATAGGACAAGGGGGGGTGGTTTTAAACACAAAGAGTGTAGATTTAGAAAGACATTTTTTATGATGAGGGTAGTGAGACACTGGCCCAGGTTGCCTAGAGAGGAGGTCCATGCCCCATCCCCTGAAACATTCAAGGTCAGGTTGGACAAGGCTCTGAGCAACCTGATCTAGTTGAAGATGCCCCTGCTCATTGCAGGGGTGTTGGACTAGATGGCCTTTAAATGTCCCTTCCAACCCAAACTATTCTATGATTCTATGTGTTTCAGTCTGTCTCTTCGCACAGCAGGACACTGAGGTTGTAACCTAGCCTCAGGCAAATCACTGATGTTGATGGTGCTAGTGGAGACCTGAGAAAAGAGTTTGAAAGTGCAGGTGTTTCAAAACACTGCACACAACTGGGAATCCTTCTGCAAATATCTGAGATAATTTATTAAAAATGGGATTATAATAAAGACTCTAGAAAGCTATTTTTGCTTCAACACACTTCTATTTTTTCAACTAATATAATGCAAATCTGTGACTGAAATAGGAGTCTAGATATTCTGTCCCTTGTTCTGTTTTTTCTAATTGTCTGTGATTTCTAGTTACATTTTTTGCGCACCACTGCATCTTAGGGCTGGAAAAGGTCCAAGTGATCAAATTTCAACTGAATCAGGAGAAACATGAGCTTTAAGAGGGCATAAGTGACACACTCACAGGGCTAGAGCTGGGTTCTGATCTCTCTCTGCAATAATTTCGTACCAAAGACAGAAACCTGAATCAGCATATGCAAGAGTTCACCTCTTCCGTTATTTAGAAGTGTTCAGGCAAGCAAATGCAGCACAGACCCTGCAGTGGAGATCTGCAGCAGAGCAGTAGCTGGTTCTTCACCTCCTTCTACTTCAGGAGAAAGGTCCAAGACGCACAAGGGAGAGAATAACGCATGCGCACTATGTGAGAACTGAATGAAGGGCCATAGTTAAAGCATGCTATTGGGGAGACACTAGGCAATTTTTGCCAAAACTGGTTTTGTCAGATGGATGATACTAGGCATATCTGCTAGATGTTTCAGTTCCTTGCTTACCTCTCCTTGATAAGATATTCTCTCTTAAAATATCAAATCCTTAATATAAACTGAGCAAATTTAATGGATAGGCATTTTTATGATCCATAAAAAGGGTGACTACTTTTCTACCATGTTTATGTATGCCTTTGAACAGAACCTATGGCCAGCTAGATAAAGAAAAGTACATGCCACATAATTAAAAAGAGAAAATTTTCTGCACTCTCATTGGTGCTTCCCTTTAACCACAGTTCCTGGGTTATTAACCTCAACAAAATTTAATTAGAAGAGCACAATAGCCACATAATAAGCTTATCAAAGGGCATGTGGGCATTATAAAGCGCTGTTCCACTTTGTGAGTCACAGTCCCTATAAAACCTGCAAATAACATTGCTACAGTGCTTAAAGATCAGCTTTGCATATCCTAAAAAAAAGGAGCATTTTACATTATTTATATTCAAGCTTTTGTGGCTAATCATGTTAATTCAAGCAATGGTTTAAGGCCATTGAGTTAGGTCATCTGCAATTACCATCTTGAATATTCCTGTTTAGAAAGACCGCAATTATGTCTGCTCGACTTCAGAATAACTAACTGAATAAAGCTAAAATCAGGGCTTGAACTGCTTCATTCTCTGCCCTTACATAGCAGCATATCAGCTCTGTAACTAGTGCTGCGCTATTTAGGATTAGTCCAGTGCTTCTCCCTTTTACTCCAGCCAGCCACAGGAGCAAATGCTAGTTGCTTTGTGTTAGGGTGGCTGTGCCTACAGGTAGATGCTTTGACCACAAATAGAGAGCAAGGATTGAACAGGAAGGAAAAAAGAGGTTGCTTGCTATTCTTATTTATGTTACAATAGCAAACACACTTTTACTATTATTTGATGTGCTCAATGTAAAGAAATAAAATAAATAAACTCCAGAACATTAAGGTTTTTTCACTTGTAGCAATTGCATTTGTCACAAATTAGTTTGATTGCTCTAAGCAGATCGTCAGTGCAATTCAGGGTGTTACAGGCCAACAGAGCTCTCTGGAAAGCATGTAGGTTGGCAGGGATGACTAACGCCTGATGTAGTAGACAAGATATAAAGAGACATGTGTTAGCTATGTTAGCGTATGTTCTTAAAACAAATGTATTTATTAAAAAAAAAAAGAGACAGAATGGAAATTTAATATCAGGCATTCAAAAAGAAAATTATTTGCTGCAATTTTCTATGCTTAGTTGAATAGTTGCAATCTCATTCAGCCCATAAAGACTAAGACTGAAAGAATGCTGGAAAAAAATCCACTTGAAACAATGGGAATTTTTGATGTATGTTTCACTGGGACCAGGATGCCTCCCTGGGGAGGAGGGATGGGGAGATGTTTTGCTTATTTGTATTACTGTTTGCCTTTTCTCCTCCTTTCTGCTTTTACTTCTGAATACCCTTAGCAACCAATCAAAATAAAAATGAGAAAAATAATATAATATTGAAAATAACGGTCTATTTGGTTTAAGAGATGTATAGCTGATAACATAACAATAAATGCTATTTGTGTTCAGCAGCTTTATGGAGAAATGGAGCATAATCATTAAGGGTTCTGGTTAAGCCTTTAAGGGTTTTAGGACATACACTATACATTAAAGGAGGCAATACTTAAATAGGCCTGTGGACATATGCCAAACACTCAGATTATCTGATAACAAAAACCAGTGAAAGATGCTGGTCCCCAGCCCCTAAGCACAGCCCACCCACACGTGGCCTTATCAGGCACCAGGAATTACTGAGCAGAAGACAGTTGTGTTGGACGGTATGATTAGTAGCTGGCGTTTACTGAAAGGCCCTGGATTTTAAATGCTTAAAGTCATGTACTTTTGCGAAGTAATCATAAAAGAACTTTTCAATGTCTAGGCAAATGCTGGCAAGGGAAGAGCTGGAGTGAATAATGAGAGGGCAGGATGCTAGCTGAATGCGTTGCTTGGGCTTAAGACCAGACTTGCCTGTACCTAGAGGTTGGAGCCAAATAATGGACAAATACACACTTTACTGAAGTCTGGATCTAATTAAAAGTCAGTTGATCATTTCTCCTGGGGAAAAAAAAAAAAAGGTTTAGGGAATTTGCTTTGTATGTGATCCATTATTATCTCTCAAACCACTACTGCTTCTGTTCAAGCAGAAATGGGCTCTGAATATGTCATACTACCTAGCTGCTTATAACTTCAGCAAAAGTAAGTTATAAATGTTGGGGAGCCTTATTATTCACTTTGCTCAGCCATGCTCTCTTCACTGGTATGGAAAGTGGGTTTGTTCGGTCTACACATGCAAATTTTGGCAGGCACTAGCAGATGGGCTTTAATGAGGTTTAGCTGCTGTCAGCCCTCCTGGCAATGGTCAAGTTTCTTACTTCCAGTTCAGGACTTCTCACTGGTTCAGGACTCTGCTGTGCAGTATGGATGGGCAGTGCCGCATAGTGGCCCTGCCTATGGGGAGGGCAAGGTGAAACACTTCTGAAATAAAATTCTGAGTGACAAAATAGAGGACAAAGGGGAAAGGAATAATAATCTTTTAAAAAACACATTTTGATTTAAAAAAAAACCCCAAAACTTGGAACATTGCCTGACTGGAAGCAGTTGAGGGACAAACAGTCATGTCAAAACCAATTGAAGGTATTTTCTTGGAGAGTCCTGCTGGGGTGAATTAATTTGGTGGCTCAGTTAACGCAGCATGTGATGAACAGAGGCAGCTGAAAAGGCAAAACATATTCATTTCAGCTAATTCTATTATGGAAAGGGGAATGAGAGGTCTAATCTTCAGCAGGACAGGAAGGGCGGGTGAGGGAACTCATCTGCCCCCATAGACGCCTCCAGAATTTTTTTGGAGCACCCTAATGAAGCAGAGGAGCTCAGGACCAGAGAGAGAGCCTCAGCAGCTTTGTACCACGCCTCTATATGCCAGAGCAGAGGTATCCTCACACAAGTCAGTCACGATCTGAGGACAGAGACACAAAATGACATAAAACTGAGATTAGTTAAGGATGGAACAGATACAGAGCTATATTAATAGGGCACTGGGTGGCACAGGACTTCCATTTGGTGAACAGTTCTTAGTGCAGGTAGGAAGGACAAATCTGACATGCACATGTTAGGAGTTTCTATGCCAACAGGCATGAGAAAAGACCTGGACCTCAGTTTATGTAGCTGAAAAAAAAAAAAAAAGAAAAAATGAAAAGCCCCATGAAACCGTTTGCTTCCTTCTGCCAAACACATAGAACACCTCCACAGATAGAGAGCAAAATGATTTATAGCTAGTTTTAGAAACACATGCATGAAAGAGAGTAAGAACTAATACTAACATCAGAAAGGAACTGCTGTAATTTTTTCCCCTTGATTGAGATTTCACGATAAGGCAAGGAAACAAGAAGAAGATGTTTGTAATTGTCAAGCCTATTTGAAAACACCTGTCTCAAGAGCATAATAACATAATCTAACCATTTTGTAAGGTACAGAATGATCAGACCTCTGTGGACCTTATTGTCATCACATACATCATTTCTCACTTCCTCTATCTTTCTGGATGCATATATGTATGTGTATACATGAAGTGTGTGTATAGAAATATTGAAAATACAAGCCTTCCAATCTCATGCCAAAGCAAGAAAATGTCATCATTTGAATGGGTTATCCTGCAATTCCCACATTTTTTGTGAAACAACTCTTGCTGGCAGGTGTGGCGGGCAGAACGCTGAGACACCTCAGTACTAGCACGTCTGGGGACTGACACCAGCAAAATAGCTGCTTATGAACTCAAGGGAAAAACCTTTATTGTAAAACAAGTTAACCAATGGATATTATAAGCTGAAAAGATTAAAATATACCTGACCTGTCAACTTCTTAACCCTCATTCAAACAATGGTTTCTGAACGCTTTCAAAACCTTCTCACCACTATTGGTTTATCAGCAGCTGCTGCAAACCATAAGTTGCGGACCCAGGCATAAACTCCTCAGTTTAGAGGGGGCATACCCTGCAGCTGTACTAATGACCTTGAGAAAGGACAAGCTCTAAATACTAATAATCAGGGTTTCCTAGGCCATCATTTTCTCACAGATGGTCATTAATGCCCAGAAAATGCATGCTGTGCCTCAATTGTTAATGCCTAATTAACCCCATAACGGCCACACCTCTGCCATAGCTACAGGTTTTCTATTCCCCCTTAAATGTATTGAAGACCCTGATAATTCTCAATCAAGGCATGCGCTTTCCAAGAGGCACAGCAGACTGTAGCCTATCAATTACACTCCAATTATGGAAAAAAAGATCCCTGTGGCATATAGATATGTCAGATGACACTTTGTACTGCTGCAAGAAATGCATTATCCATTAAAAACCTCCTGATTCCAGGACTGTATACATATTCCTGATCCCCATATACAACATTCCCTTGGAAATTATAATGCAGAGGACGGCTGTCAGCTTTAGTAACTTTTCTTGCAAAATACCCTTTTCCCAGGACTTCCTCCAGCTGTTGCACATTGTGTGACATGCCTAAGAATGGTGTCTGTCACTGAACCTATCAGAGCAGACGAGCAACCATGACTAAGCAGTTAATAATTTATTTTCTCTTCACTAGCAGTGAGTGACTCAAGTCCTGCCTCCTGCATCCACGATGACGGTTGAGAAGTACCAGATCCTCCTGGCTGTGGTGCACAGTAAAGGCATTGGTGCTTCACAACATGTTCTTTTTAGGCCTGAGGGACCAGGGGATATTTTAACCCATGTTTTAGAAAGAAAGAGATAAAGCAGAGAGACATCTTAATCCTCTCTCATTTTGGATGCTCAGGTCAAATAATATCTGACCTTTCCAGATTTTTCAGAACATGTAATAGGATGTAGGTGACCCTCCCACTGTCGTCATATGCTGGGGTGGGGGGACAGCCCTGCACCTCTGCCAGCAAGGTGTTAAGCTTCTCACCTGATGCCAGCTCCTCCGGACCCTCTTGTCAAACTTTTCTGTCTTGGGCAATTTCTCCAACATATCTTGAGCAATGCCTGCCTTATTTCTGGTCACCAAAAGTGAGTCTATCAGTCTCCCTCCCATGCTCACTACAGTTGTTCATCATTGCGGGAAGTGTTTGCCTCCACAATTTATGAGAGAGAAGCTGTCTGAGAAAGAAGCTACTTACTGTTTGGAGCAAACATATTTAAAGAAGGAGAGAGAGCTATCTTTGTGTCATTTGATTCCTACAAATCATCTGAACTTGGTTAATTCTGGCTTGGATTTTGGAAGCTCCTCCATGCTGGCCAAATTACATGTCTCTCCACTGCTGCCTCTATTTCATTACTGTCTGGTCCTCTTGAAATCTCTCTGAAAGCTGCTGAGCTGATGATCCTTCCTTGCATGGGCTGTGTGCAGCATGATCTGGGAGCTGAAGTGCTCGGGAAAGATGCAGGCGTTGTTTCAATCAGGCTTTAAATTGACTTGTTCCAGATTTTTGCTTTTGTAAACAGCCTTCAAATTTTAATAATCAACTCAAAATTTGACGAGAGATAATTTCTTTCTTAAAGATATGCTAAACTCTTTAAGATATGCATAAAGATATGTTACTCTTCCTATTTTTCCCACCAGTGTAGGAAGCGGTGTAAAAATGCTCCAAAAACCCAGCAAGTTACTCCAGCCAGCATGGTCCCCACTTTTCCTCTCGGGCTTTCCTGCCTTATTTTGAAGGTAGAATAAGAAGCTCCTAAACTCTATGCTCAAGCCCACAGCAATTTTGGGGACCATCTTGATACATACCAGAGAAGGAAGGGTCAGGAATCTGCACGGAACCTATTAATCCATTGTCATTGTTATTTACCTCAGTTTAGCCATTTTTTGTTTTAAACCCTAGATGGTAACAGCCCACCAGTCTGAAACATTAGTATGTTTATTTTAGCTTGCAGCAATCTGGCAGCTGGAATCACTCGGCACCACGCACCACAGCACCCACCACCAGCTCAGACCCATAAACATGGTCCATACAGCTTGCTTGGGATGTCTCCCTGTTTATAGCTTATTTCAGCTTAACCTTTGCTACCCACTCACCGCTGCCCTTACTAGCGCTGCAGTTAGTAAGCGTCTGTGCTTTTGCAAGTCATGTGTGTGGGCTACCATGGGGGGTGGCAGCTCTGCCATGGGAGCCTGGGACTGAGGTCTCTTTTTGCTGGGGGTGTCAGCTTGCCACCTGGAAGTTGTTTTTGCTTTGCTGTAGCCACTTTCTGGCTTTCACATACTGCTGGAAAGAGCAATAACTGTCTGTAAAAGAAAAAGCAGCATTTAAAATGGCAGTGGTCAAAATGAAAGAGGGTAGCAGCTCTAGCAACTGTAATTTTGAGGGCTACATAGATGGATTTGAATAATGGAATAAAGCTGAAATATGATCTTTCTTTCTTTCTTTCTTTTTTTTTTTTTTTCTCTCTCTCTTTCTCTCTCTCTCTCTCTCTCTCTCTCTCTCTCTCTCTCTCTCTCTCTCTCTCTCTCTCTCTCTCTCCACTCCCTCCCTTTCCCCTCTTCAAGTCAGAGTAATCTGAGCATCTGCATTTGTGCTAATTCACCAGCTGATTCAGCTCTTTGCTTGGGAATTTCCCTTCCAGATGAGAGAGGTCACCTTAAGACAACTGTCACATTCACTCTGATAAAAGGCATTTGGGAAGCAGAGGATGGAGACATGAGCTCCCTTCAGGGACTGGGACTTGGGTATTTGGGGGTTTTGTTTGTTTGGTTTGGTTTTTTTTGTAATTTCTTTTGACAATATGTGTACAAGAGGCTTGAAACAGAAGAGGACTTCAGAAAGATATGCTCTACCTAGCAACAGCATGTTAAATTTAAATCCTCACAGCTGTGTTAAACAGGGAAAGAACGTCCAACTCATTCTTTCAATCTGCATTAAGTGTGTTGATTCTGACAGGCTGTTTCTCAGGAATTTACTGTGGTTGTTTTGTAGAAGAGATAGGAGAAATGTCTCTCCTCCTAAAACCCCTTCTGGGTATTTCCATGTGATTGGGCAGTTCCTTCTTTCTCCAGAATGAGTTTTAACATTTTCACAAATAGGTGGGGTTTTTTCTCTGACATAGACTGCATATACTGAATAGCATAGAATATTTTACGCTTGTTTTTACCTAGCTGGTAGGTCGTGAAATTTCCTTGATCTACTTGTTTATCTAAATTTTTAATTAGCTTCAGTGGAACTGGAATTAGGTTTGGAAGCAATCTAGCTTAAGTTTAAAACCTATTGAAGCCTATCAGCCCTACCTAAACTCAATCTTAGCGTTCCTGGATGGATGGATCTGTGTTCCAAGGCATCACATCCATGGCGACCTATGCTATCAAGCCAAACTTTGAATTTGGGTATCCAGGTAGAAACCTGAGAGCTTTTCTGTCAGATGAGCTGATCCCAACCATACTGCTGTAGAAGAATTGGATACCACCGTTTTAAGGCACTTTTTATAAAATGGTGACAAGTCAAAGACAGCCTGTGGCCCAGACCTTGGTACAAAATAGCATAGATCTGCCAGACTGTCCACTAGATGGAAGTGTTACCCGGTCCTTGTGCAGGGGATGTACAGGATCGTCCTTGCAAAGACAAAAATGTCACATGGACTTGAAAGGGCACAAAAATCCATGTCGAAGACCCTTGCCGTCCGCCTTTCCCTGCCACTTGCACACTCAGCCCCAGTTTGAGCACAGCAGAGTGAGAGGACCTGCAGAGCACTTGAGGTCCTTGTTTGCCCACAGTTGGCAACTGCAGGACTTTTGGTCCCGGTATTATAAGATCTGCACAGAGGCTTAGGTAGTGCTGCCTGACAGTGAGGGCAGGGAATGTCAACAGTCAGTGAAAACCAAACAGAAGACAATATTTGTTTCAGCTGTTCTTGCTACAGTCATGACCTGAAAACTAATAGACAGTTTTTTTCCCTTTTTTCTCTTTCTGCCATCCTCTCCCCAATTATTTCCTTATTCCTGCCCTCTTTTTTCCTTGTCTTTCAAAAGATCAAGTACTGTATAAGCATTGTCTTCATCATTACAACCACCTCCGGGAACTGCCCAGTTGCTCCTTCTGTCATAGCTACCCTGCGCTCTCCTGGCATGTTCTGCATTCCAGCACTTAAATTATTTTTTGTTTTTTCATAATCCTCCCAGAAAAGCTTGGCTCTTTGAGCAATCGCTCTTACCATTGTTTCCTTGTTAATAACCTCCACACCCTCTTTTTCCTACACTCTTGTCTCAGGTCCGAACATGCTTACCTTCAATTGGAAATGCCCTGAGGCTAGGGAGTGTGTGTAATTATGAAAGGGATTATTAAATCTCATTACTCTGAAGAAATTACAGTTAATAAAGTTCTTAAGAATCCAAGCGAATATGTACTGAATCAACGATGCTATAGGGAGAGGGAAGAATTATTACATGACATCTTTGCCTTTACAAAATCAGTCTCAAATAAAGCTTGTTTTTGTCCAAAACCTGGAAAAAAAGCCCTTATAATCTTGTGCTGTCTTTATTCTAGGAAAGAAAAGTCTCTGCTTGTGGCAAGCTGCTGCATCGCACTCTTTATTACAGAAGAACTGCTAAAACTCTGCTTGAAATAATAAAACGTAAGTGTTGTGATTGGAAAAAAATACAGGATCAAGAACTGTACCTATGTACAATTGACACCATCATCAATGGAAGGCAGCCTTCTTGTTATAGCTGCTATTTCCTTGGTCATTGGCAGAACACATGCAGCTGTCTGAGAGAGAAGCATTAAGCAATAGGCCAAAAATGTTAGCAAAACACTTTGAAGGCTCACAATGTACTTACCAGTACAAAAGGCTTGTCTTCATTGTAGTTGGTGAGGATTAACTTCAGTGACTTTGCTCTGAAGTACCTTGCACCTACAAATTTTTTTTTTCTTCAATAACTAAGTATTTGGAGGAATCATTTGGCACTTGAAGGTATGATTAAGCCCATTTATAGTGATGCAAGACCTACTGGCTTCCAACAAAGTAGGTGTGGAAGCATCTCTGTTCCAACGCAGCTGTTGCTCACTGGTCAGGTCCTCCCATTTCCATGCTGCTCTGCTGAGCCCTGTCTTTTCGTCCGTGTTCCCTCTGTGATGACAGGTCTTCCCAGGCAGCTGCAGCGTTCCCTCTCCCAGGGTGCAACACCAGGGTTTGTCCTCCCTGACAAACTCTGCTTTCCCACCTTCTAGTACTTTGGATTACCCGGCAGTTTCAGGGAGACCTGTTCTGGTGGCTGGGGCTGGCTGGTCTCAGGGAGACAGGAACTGCCATCGCTCTACGTCTACCTCCAAATTGACATCATAACAAACACAAGACAGTGTGTGAGTGGGCTTTGGCTGGAATAACAGTGAAGCAAAGAAGCTGTGTCCCTGGCATCAAGAATGTTAACAACAGCAAAAGGGTTTTAGGAGCGTGTGCAAGGTACCCAGTTACAGAGAGAAACAGGTGAGATCCCACCACCAGCTGCTGCATTTTGTATATTTCCTAATTACAGCACAAACTCTCGGGGCACAAAAAATGTTGTCTTCTCTCTTTTTTTTTTTTCCCTCATTTTTCCTATGGTAACATGAGCGCAATGAAAAGAGGGGACAACTTGCAGAGTGGGAAATGGCTGCCATGTCACAAGGAGACATAATGCAGCTTTGAGGAGCACAGAGCTTTGAAAACATGACTTTGTCCACATGCACAAGTCCAAAAGGTCTGACTGCACGTAGCACAATGCAGCAATCCTCTCCTGTGCTCCCCAAGCAAAGCACTGAGGATGCATTTCAAAATCCCATGGTGCTGTGCAGCTGCAAGTGACCCCGAGGGAAAGCAAGCTGGGGCCAATGAGCCCTGCTCGCCCAGTTGCTCCTGCTGATCCAGTGACAGGGAGACAGAAAACTTGCAAAAAATGAGCATACCCTGAGATGCATACCCCATAGCCTAGGTATGATGACAAAGCAGGGGTCATGCAGTGAAGTGTTTGAAGTGGGAATATGAGGAATGTAACCATACAGGAGAAAGAATTATGGCAGGGGTTGAACTAAGGGATTTAATGGCAAAACTCTAGTAAAGGAGGTTGTGGTCAGCTGCAAGTATTTAATCTAAAGGTGGGGTTGGGCCTTTTAAAGGTTTACTGGACAGGTAAGCAGCATGAGGGAATGGCAGAAAAAAAAAAAAAACTGAACAGAAGAGAAATTCAACCCCACAAGTATAGCTGCGCAGGATCAGTCCCACTGGAAACATCATCTATCTGCCAGGAGTGGAGAAGGAGGAAAGGGCAACCTCAGAATCTGTTTCTCAAAACACTCTGGTTCCACTCATTCTTAGGTTACATAGACTGTAAATAGAGTACAGACTCTTGAAGTAGGAGAACAAGGAGGCCACGTTATAAAGTATCATTGAGATGTCTCCAAGGGTACCTCACAAATCTCAGGTTTCTAATTGACTTTCTTAATCCTTGTTCTAACCTCAGTTCTTCTCATTGGGAAATTACACTGTAACCAGAGCCTGCTGCAGAACTGTGTGGAAAAGGTGGGGGAAATGATCCCTTTCTTTTAATGTTTATTTTATCAATATTTGTGGAAATGTGGAAGTGTCAGTTCTGTCCAAGCTGAATCACTGATATAGAAAAATCTGTAACAGTCATGTGCAGATAGAGCTGTCTATAGCCAACACATATATTCTAGGGAGCTTGGAGTTGACAATGTATTTGCTTGTTTACAGAAGCAGTAAAAACAAATAGACTCTTCATTTCACCCCACAAATTTTTTATTTGAGTGGAGAGTATGGCACATGGTTAAGTGTGTGGACCACTGTTGTGGTTTGGCCTCAGACGGCAACAAAGAACCACACGCCACTCGCTCCAGGCCTTCCCAGAATGGGAAGCACAAGGAAAGGGCAGAACTCGTGGGTTGAGACAATGGCAATTTAATAGAACAGCAAAGGTAACACAAAAACAACAACAGTAAGAGGGACAGAGGAATATACCAACACGGTTAGGGAACTGCCACTCACCGACCCCACCCAGGACGCCCCTGCCTGCTCCAAGCCGGGACTTCCTGCCCCCTCCCGGCAGCTCAGGGAGGCCATGGCTCACATGGGATGGAATACTTGTACCCCCGAGCCGGGGGAGAGGTAACCCTGTCCCCGTCAGAACCAGGACAACCATGTAATAAATACAGCTTAAGTTACCATTTTTATATTTTATTCTAACTTTCTGTATAAAAAGCCATGGGATTTATATTTTCTCAACCAATTTGTCTCCTTCTACCTCATCCTTCATTATTTCCTTCAGAGCGACACTGGTTCCCAAGGTGAAGATGTTCATGATTCAATTATCTCATCTCTTTTCTAAAGGGAACAAATGCAAACATCTCTATGCAAATTGCAACCTTCTGGTGGGTATCTTCTAAGTCAGCAGAAGAACACAAGATACCTAACTACAGGTCCTGTATAGGCTAGTTTGTTAAAAATGTGTATGAATCTTCTAGAAGTAGGAATCCTCCAGGCTTTGCCTTACCTTCCAAGACTTGAGTGGGGAATTCATTCTCCTTTCTCCTTCCCACACTGCCACTTTGATATTTCCTTTCTGTTTGCTTGTGCAGCAGCATCAGGATAACAGCCACAGCCATATGAGTTAGTCATTTAGGGGATATCTGGGCTTTATTCTGCTGGAAAGAAGCTGTGGAGAACAAGATATAGAAACTATATGTGCCAGGCTCTGGGTAATGCTCTCTTTCCTCTTTCCTGTTAGGTCAACAGGCAATAGAGTTGGCTGGCAAGAGCTGTTGAAGCAAGGTCACTTGTGATCTTCCAGCCTGGTGTGCCTCTTCGCTAATGGCCAGAGCTCATCTTGTGCACGGGGGCAGATTTACTGATCCAAGGGGCCATTTTGGGGTGGTGGGGTGGCAGGTTTCTACACAGTGCAAGCTGAAGAAATTAAATGCACTGTCTGAGGGTGCCTTTAATGATCTGTAATCACAGTTGGGCAATTGGTGGAGGGGCCATTGCATGGTAGCATTTCTGCCCAAACAGGGGGAAGCAGCAAAGTGGGAGATGTTAGCAAGAGAGGCTGGGAGTAGCTGAACCAAGCTATGGGAGACTTGATCTTCCAGCCTCCCAAGGTGCGTCTTTCCAACCTGCCCTTCCATGAGCTGGGGCTGGGCGCAGGTCTTGTGCCCACAGAAGAGGCTAGAGGGGCAGCCTGTGCCCCAGAGACCTCCTGTCTCTACAAGTCCTCTATCCCTGGACCGGTTCGTCTCCTCCAGCCTCTTCAGATATCTTTGTGCACAGCCGTTCGGCGCGAGTCTTTCACCCAGTGTCACTCAGGAAGAAATAATCCTTCTCCCAGGGCAGAGCATCTGCACTGGTTACATGCAAAGCTCTGTGAGAAGCTGTGAAACTGATGCGGTGCCCGAGGAATTGAAGCAGCAGTTAGCCTCTGTGGGTAGTGCCTGTGCTAGCCCTTTTCTTCTTTCTTTTGTACTTACAGAAAATAATATATTTAGTTGCTGCTCCTGCTGCTGCAATCCATTAACTGCCTTCCATTTCACAGCCAGGTGCTATTTTCCTCAGGGAAAGTGCTGCAATAAACAAGCTTCGTATAACGAAAGCTCTCTACCCCATTAATGGCTTTTTGAGTTATGCCTTGAGGAAGAGATTTTCAAAGGTACTGCATGAGGTCCCATTTCTCCCTCTACTTTTGAAACCTTTCTCTCTTACTGTAAAGGCTCCAGGGGTGTCTGGGTCACCCAATACAAATAACAGCAGGGTCTTGGCTTTGGCCAGCTTTCCCCTCAGATAAGTGGGTTGCAGTGCCCCAGTGGGTGGGTTGTTGGTGTGCACCACCTTGAGTTACTGCTTGACTGTTTACACCAGACCAAAAACATAGTAGGTAAAACACCTTTTTGTGTGGGGAATGTGTTGTGCTGTAGAGAAGGTGAAGGAGCTATTTTTCCTTCTCCAGAATGCAGTTATCCAACTAGTAGAGAGGATAGCGGATATATTATTTGAAAGGATAGGGGATATATTATTTGAAGTGTTCAATGAAATTAAATTTTAGTCTTATCTTTGAAACAAGTAACTTTTTTTTTTAATATAACACATTTATTGATGAGAAGAATATTCTAAAGATTAGAATAAGAAATTGTGATTTTCTTGGATCTCCTCCTAGCTGAGGGCATTGTGACTACCTGCCAAAAAGCAGTTTCAAAGTGTGTTCTCCATACAGGGCTTATGGGTGCATGTCCCTACATTTGCTGGAGTTCCTGTATATCTGCAGCTCCCACTGGCTTTAGCACTACTGAACACCCAGAGCAGAAGTGGAAATTCCAAACACAAAGCACCTAGAACCCAGAGCCATTTCCAGAAATTAATATATACTTCTATGTGAAAGGTGTTATACTTCATAGTTGTTACATGGCTATCCCTATAGATATCAAGCTATATAAATAATAGTTATCTATATCAAATATTCCAATAATCATTATGTAGCTTTGTGAACTTTATCTGAAGACTGTCACACAAGTGCATGGCATGCCTTTAACAGTTCAATTGCTTTCAGGGGTTTTTTACCAGCAGTTTGTATATCATGGGACTGACTTACCTTTTCCATAAAACACAAAATGTACTTACTGGCCACTCTCAAACCTAAATTTCTTATGTGGCATGAAGGACTCTTTTGTGCTTTTAAAGAAGAATAACGCCTTCCCCATATAGGTACCTTATGTGAAAACAGAACGTACGTGACATGCTGTGAAGCACAGAAGGGTTAGCATCCAAACAATAAAAAGTCAGCCACAGAATCACAGGGTTGGA
>VXBO01006812.1:3065-14768 GCA_013400135.1 Rhinoptilus africanus
GATTTATTTGAGGACGTAGGCTTTTTTTTTTTAATTTTTTCAAGAGGAGGCAATAAAAAATTCGCTCCCTGGCGCTGTAAAGCGCTGGGCAACGCGTAATTAAACCCCAAAATAATAGTTTTATTCCAAAGAAAGATGTTGGGGGAATGAGTCCTCTTATTTTTCTCCCCAGCAAACAACTCCTTATTTTTCCCTCCTAGCTTTGGAGCATTGGGAATAGTAGGTGCTGGGTTTTTTTTACATTTAAATGCATATTTACGTATGTATTATAATTTTTTGACTGTTTTATTTAAAGCTGGCCCTGCCCCAGCGCTGTATTTTTTTGCGGGGGGGAGGTATGCGTTTGGGGCTGGGAGCCGGGAACGTGACGGCCGGCAGCGCGTCGATGGGGGCAGGAATTAAAAAGAAATTTGCTCTCGTAACGAAGAAATCTGATGCGCTGCCGGCCGGGCTTAACTCCGGCTACCGAAATGGAGCCAGAGACGCGCTCCTTCTGCTTTTCCATCTTCGTAACTACTCCATTAGATGAATTTAGGTTAGAAATGATTAATTTATTTTAAGGTAATTAATTGCAGGAACAATTTGCTGCGCTCTCCTGGGCGATGCTGAAATCCAGAGTGGATTTTGCAAGGAAAAAAGGGATTTTTTTTTCTTTTTTTCATTGAAGTGGGGATGCTGGAGGTGCTGGGAGGTGGGGGACGAGCTCATCCCTCCACCCTTAAATTTAATATTTAATATTATTGAAGCCAGAGGTGCTTTTCTGCCCACGGAGCTGGGCTGCTCCGGCTCTTTGCATGCGAAAACCTCTCCCGGGCTCGCCTGCGACACTCCTGTGGTTGCAACACTCGCAGGGCTCGTGTCGCCGTCCCCAGCTGACCTTTAAGAAAAATAATAAATAAAATAACGCCGCTCTGACTCCGCTTCCCGTCACTGCGAGTTTTCTCCCACGCTGATAATCCCCGAAAATCTTGGCTGATCCCCGTGGTGCCGCTCGTACCCCCACCTTTTTGGCTCCAACCCCCCCATCGGTAAATGCCGGCGCTGTGGCACATGCCGTGGCTTTAGGAGCAGGTTTTACCCGGCCCTCGGTGGGTGCGTAAGTTTTTCCTGGGCTGGGAGCCAGCGTGCAGCCGTCTTATCCCGGGCAATGGCCGGATCCAGTTATCTTCACTCCGGCAAGTGTGCACAAGTGTGCAAACAAGCGTGCAAGATGCTGCAAGGCTGTACCCCCTCCCCACTGTCCCCCCTGCATCCATCCCAGGACGGGACCTCTCGCAGTCGGCCCCCGGGGTGCTCGTTAAAGCCTCGTGGCTAATTTTTATGTGCTCTTCTTAAATGTGCATTTTCCTGAAATTCCCTCCTGGGACGCTTTTTTTAGTATTTTTTTTTTAAAAAAGGGGTTATTCATTTCCTTGTTCCATGAGGCAGGCAGCATCCTGAACTCCTTCTGTGCTGAAGGAAAAACAAAACAAGGGGTGAAAACATAAATGTAAAGCCAAACGCAGCCGGCTGTGGGTTTGGGGGGGCTGCTGTTACCCCACGGGTCGGTATCTATTCCAGGCGTCCCAGCTTCCGCATTTGAGCAATGAAGGAAGCAGGAAGCACCAAAAACTCAGATGAATTTATTAAAATCGCAAGTGCTGCGCTCATCTTCCTATGAGGTAGAGGAATTAGTAGGGGAAAAAAAAACAGTGTTGGATGTCTCCAGGCTGTAAAAGAGTTTATTTCACAAAAGCAAGAAGGGGAAGTATGTCGGGTTTGGATTTTTCCCCAGAACTCCAAATAAAGCTGCTGTTTTCTGCAAGCAGTTAAAAAAAAACCCAACCCAACAAACCCTGCACGTGGTTTTGCAGGAGTTTCCCATGCAAGGCTGCCCTTAAAAATCAACTCTTCTTTTTTTTTTTGTCTCTTTCTTCTCCCTAACTCGCCATCTTAAGCCTCTCCTTTAATGGCGAGGTTAAAGCCGAAAGGCTCCCGGATCGGGCCGGGCAGCGTGTTTGGAACTGGGAAGCACGAAGGGAGCTGACTCACAGTGACCCTGCCTGGGGAGAGCCTCCAAAAATGCCGGCAGCCTTCCTACCAACTCCGACTCTTCGCCTCTTCAAGCTGATGGAGTTGAATAGAAATAGAATCTTTTTAATTTTTTTTTGCTGAAGGTTAAAAATTTAAGTTTGTTGTGTTGTTTTGGTTTTTTTTTTTTTTTTCCTAGAGGTTAGAATTGCAGAAGTAATTTTATTATTTAATTCTTCATGGGGTAGTGGCTGGTGTTGGAGTGAAGAGGTATTGCTACCTGCTGCTTTCCCGGAGCAAAGTTCATTCCTGCCGGTGTGATGCATCCCTATCCCTGTGGCACGGAGCAGCCGTGACTCACCTGCCCGCTCGCCCTACGTGGGGAATCGCCCATCGGCTTTCCGGGCCAGGCGAGCTGGCCTTTAGCAATGCAAAATTTAAAAAAAATAAAATAAAAGAATTGCTACCCCAAAAAGTGAGGGATAGCCCCCAAAAAGTGAGGGATAGCCCCCAAAAAGCAAAGAAAAATCACCCCAAAAGGAAAAAAAATATTCCTGCAAACAACCCAAAGAGCAAAAATAATTCTTTTAAACAACGTGTATTCAAGCACAGGTTGCTTTTGACATTCCCAGTGTTGCCAGTTCCAGTTTTGCAGAGCAATGGCTGGATGGATAAGGTCAGAGTCAGGAATTTGGATTTTGGGGGGCTTTTTTCCTTATTTTTCTGGGATACCGGCAACTGTCCAGCCTGTTCTGGCCCTCCTAAGCGGGGCACTTTCTTCTCGGGGAGGGTTTCTTCAGAAGCGCCGACCAAAACCTCCCTGGTCAGTTGTGTTGGGGCCAAGCCTAATTAATGAGCTTCGTTAATGGGGCCGGCTTTATTCCCTGGTGCTTTTTCCCTGCAAACTTTAACTCGGAGGGAGATGGCTTGACCAGAGAGGCGAGGTCAATGAGCAGCCCTCACTTATATTTATTTATATTCTTTATGGGAAAAAAAAAAGGAAATAAATGCTTCTTAAATAAGAAAATACCTATTTTATTTTTTTTTTGGCGCGTGCTTTGCAATTAGCCCTCCTGATTTAGGGGTTGCGTTTAGGTGGGGTCTGACCGGCACCAATCCCTTGGGATGCCGGGGAAGCATCCCTGGGTTGGGGTGATGCATCGGTACCTGGGATAACCGGGAAGAGCCCAGCCCCCCAAATTAAGGGGCTTATAAATTTCACGTGGATCATCCCAAAGCTGATTAACTGGGAATGTCGGATCCTGGTTCTTGGAGCTGAGCACCGGGAAAATCTCCTGCCTGGGATAATTGGTCCATTAACGAAGGTGGCCCAAGCGCTGGCCTGCCCTGACCCCGCTCCCAAACAAGGCTGCGATTGTCGCTCTGGCTTAAGCGGGAGGAAGAGGAGGCGGGTGAAGGGTTTGCCAAATAGCCAGGATTTTGCTTAGCGACTGTTAATTAGGCTCCCATGCAAAAACTTCATTAGTGGTGGCTGTCCGGGGCATCCTTGCACCAATGTCGGGATGATGCTCGGCCGGCTGGCGGCGTCCCCGTGGCGTCCCCAAAAGCATCTCGTGCTGGCGTGCTGCCCGGGTGTCACGTGGAGCCCTTGGAGGGGACCCTGCGAGCCCAGATAAAACCTCCTGCCCCAGTTCGGAGGCAAAAAATTCCTGGAATCCCCAAACAGTTTTGTTTTTTTTTTTTTTAATTTAAGCCCAAACCAGTATTTTTTTCAATTATTTTTTTTCCCCTTAGCCCATGTGGATGCCATAAAAAAAAAGGAAGTTTTCTCTCTTGTCATGGATATTTGTGCTCACAACCTTAGGAGCATTCCTCCTCCTCTTGCAGCTGCCAGGGAAGAGCACTGGGGGACCTCTCCAGTGAGGGGGGGACCGGAGGGGGAGGGCATAGCCGGGACCCCAAGTTTAACCTGTCTTTTTTGTTTTCTTCCCCCTTTTCCTGCAGATGACGGCTCGCCTGATGCTTGCCGTGGGAGGAGCGGTTCTGGGTTCCTTGCAATTCGGCTACAACACTGGTGTCATCAACGCGCCGCAAAAGGTGAGCGTGTGCCGAGCAACCTCGTCGGAGCGAAATTCCACCCCCCTGCACCCGAAAACAAACCTGCATCCGCCGCCAGCCCGGCTAAAATAGTACATCCCGCTAGGCAGCTTACTGCCTGTAATGGGATTTGCGAGGGAGTTATTTAGCTCCCGCCTTCCCAGGAGAATTAGTTTCTTCCTCGCTTAGCGTTTTTGCCGGGAAAAATCCCAGGAACGCATGCAGGATGCTCTCTGGGTGGGACCAGTGTAACTTTTAACCTCGGCTCTTAGCGAAGATCTGGAAACTAATTAGGATTTGAGTTGTCTTGGAGGGGGGAAATGACCACAGGAGGTGTTTGTGCCTTCCCCTAGTGTAGTGCCAGCACCCTCCAGCGACTGGCAGGGACATGGGAGCCTTGAAAAACTTGACTTTCCCCAAATTACATGGCTTTTGGAGGTTTTAAAGGCTTGGAAATGTTAGCTTGGAGATCCCATGTGGTGCTCGCAATGTGCCCTGGGTAAAGCTCCGCTGCCAGGGTGAGGTGTGGAAGGACAAACTGGGGTCCGGCTGCTGCTGCGCGAGAGCAGAGCCCGTCCCCGAGCATCACCGCAGCCTCTGGGTGCACCATCCCAAAAAATTAAACCCACTAAGGCAGGATTCGCGCTGCGAGATTATTAATCCCATGACCAGCGACTGGGCTGCAAAATCTCACCTGAAGTGTTGGAAAAACTCCCTGCGGGAGAGAAGGCCCCATGCAAAGACTTCCCAGACCCCTATCAGCTTGGAAAGAGCAAAAAAGATGCAAATTGCCTTTGTTTGAGGTATTGCATTAAGAGCAGGATTTCACCCAGCGGAGGCTGCAACTCCCATGCAGCACCCTCGGTGCTTGCACCCGCGGCCACGGTGTACGTGTCCGTCTGCCAAGAGCATCGCCCTGCTGAAAAATCCTGACTCCTGCTTGCCTTTCCCTGGACTGATCCGCACTGGCGACGTTCGTGCTTGGCTGGCCATGAGCGTCCCGCTCCGGAGACAGGCGATGGGAGCAGCCTTTGAAACAGCATCAAGATAGAAAATCCCTGGAGACATGCTGAGGAGCTGCTTTCTGGCATTTGCCCTCGTTTTTTCCCGAGCTCCGGCACCGCGGGGAGCGGGTGCTCTGTAATTACCACCATGCGTCGGAGCCCGGCCCCGCGTCCCAAGGATGCGTGTCGTTTCCCTGTGGCTAAAGGGCTTTTCTCCCTCCTCCCCTGACCCGGGAGGTGCTGCTCTGGGTGCCGTGGGCAGGGACCACGGCTGAGCTGGGGTATTCCCTCGGCACCGAGCTCTGGGCCCTGCAGGCCCCCTGAGGTGCGTTACCTCAGTTTCCCCTGTGCGTTTTAGGATTAAATCCTTGGGGCTTGGGCCAGGGATGGGCTTTGTATTTCAGGAGTGAGTCCCTCAGTGAGTGACGCTGCGTTCGGGATGCGGAACTGAAGGGGGCAAGGATTTGGGATGCTCTGTATGGGGGGCACGAGGGGAGGCAGGGTGGTGCTGTACTGGGTAGCAGGATGCTCTGGACACGGGGGTTCATCCCACCTTTAAGGGTGGGGACACACTGGGGCCTGGGGTCGGGGTGCAGGATTGAGGGGGATGCGTTGGGATGGAGGTGCATTGGGATTGGAACGTGTCAGTGCTCAGGGTTGAGCTGGGGATGCGTTGGGTTAAATTGGGGTGCAGGATTGGGGCTGGGATAGAGAATTGGGATGGGGATGCATTGGGATAAATTGGAGTGCAGGATTGGGCTAAGTTGGGGTGCATTGGGGTGTAGGATTGGGATGCGTTGGGGCTGGGATGGGGATGCATCGGAGTGCGGGATTGGGATGGAGATACATTGGGGTGCGGGATTAGGATGCATTGGGATGGGGATGCTGCAGGGTTTGGATGGGGATGCATCGTGATAATTTCAGGTACAGGATTGGGATAAATTGGGGCACAGGATTGGGGTTGGGATGCATTGGAGAATGGGATACAGGATTGGAATTGGGATGCATCAGGGTGCAGGATGGAGATGCATCGGGCTAAATTGGAACACAGGACTGGGCTAACCTGAGGTGCAGGATTGGGGTTGGGCTACAGGATTGGGATGCACTGGGGCGTAGGATTGGGATGCATCATCCCCCTGGCTGCAGCAGTGCCGCGCCGCAGCCTTTGCTGGCAGCAGGGCCCTGTGGCCGGCGCCTCTCAGAAAAGCTCCTTTCTCAGGCGGAGGGCTGAGCGCCGGTTTTGTGGTCCTCTTAATATAGTCCTCCCCGCTGCTGAAACAGCGGCTTGGTGTCTGCGGGGCGTTTGCAGACGTGATGTGTGGAGGGGACGGGCGAGGGCTGGTAAAAACACTCCGCCGAAATGAAATGAGGGCGGGAGGGAGAGGAAGAAAAGGGGGGGGGGGGAGGAAAACCCTAACTTCTGGAAAATGCAATTGCTCTTTTTCATGCTTCTCACTTTAAACTCATCATTTTTCATCTCCTCCTCTCCCAACAGCCAACCCGTGGTGGGTTTTTCCATCCATCCTTTTTTTACAGGAGGAAAGGGGGCCGGGAGGGAGGGTGTTTGGGGGTTGTTTTTTGATGACCCGGAGCACAGCCTAGCACGGGTCAGCCAGCGCTGGGGGATCCACTGTCACTTGAATTGATTTATTTATTTTTTCTGCTTCAAGGGGAGAGAGCTGGAGGCTTTTGGGACAGGAGGGAGGAATTTAGAGCACCGCAAGGTTTGGTGGGGTGTGTGCAGAGACCTGCTTACCCCCACCGAGAGCCTGAGCCAGGCCTGGGATCGCCAAATAATAATATCAGTTATTTCTTTTGGTGATGTTAGGAAAAGGAGAAAAAGCCCCCAAAGCATCAAAACCTCCAGGTGAAGCAGGAGGTAAACAACATCACTTACATATTGAAATCTTGGTGGTTTAGGGGCTTTGTAAAAGAAACAGCTTAAAAAAATATAATTACATTATCGAAATTTATAGTGAAGCACGGGGTGTGTTTCTTGTGCTGCCTCTGCCAGGGGCTCTCGTTTGCACTTGAAGCGAAGGGAAAAAACTAGAAAATGAAGCGCAGTTGTGCAAACACTTAATCAGGAGCTGAGTGTGGGCGAAAGCCTTTGAAGCAGCGAGGTCTTTGAGCCACCTGATGTCCAGCAGCGGCTTGCATGAAGTCTCTGCTCCAGCCAGCCAGAGCCTGGCTGGTTGGGCAGGTTATCGAGCCCTTTGTTCTTTTGTTTTGGGTAGGGATGACCCTTAAATAACTTGAGGCTTTCAGCAGTGGCTTTAAAAATACATTAAAGAAAAAAAAAAGCTAAAAAATGGGTGTTCTGCAGAGACAGTAACTAAAACCGAGCACCCCTCTTGGACGTTAGCATTGCAGTGTTGCCGAAGTATTGCGTTATGGAAGTATTGCAGAAAAAACCCTAGAAATTAAGCTTAAGGGAGTGTCCAGGGAGATGGGGATTGATCTTGGTCACCTCCAGCTGCCCAGGTAACCCTGCTGTCTTCCTCACCTTCCTCCGGCATCTCTGCCATCTCCCCCCTCGCGTTGCTTCTCCTCTGGGGATGGAGACATCCCTCCCTGTCTCCCGTGCCCTGGGGAGGAGCGTGACCTCCCCGTGCCCGCCTGGCGAGGCGAAAGAGGTATTTTGGCAACGCCGAGTCTCGGCAGGGCGAGCCCAGAACCTGTCCGGCTGCATTTCCCCTGCACATCCCATCAGGTTTCCTCCCTTGGGTTGGAGCCGAGCCACTGGCCCGGCGGCTGGGCGGCTCCGTGATGCATCGTCTTGTGAGCCGCGCTCGCCAGCCAAGGGTCTGTAGGTGGTGGGGCTGAGGCCGGGCAATTCGTGACACTGGTGGCACAGATGAAATGGAGATGGCTTTAACCCACGCTTTCGTTTCTCCTTGCTCTTCCGTAGGTGATTGAGGACTTCTACAACCGTACCTGGCTGTACCGATATGAGGAGCCCATCAGCCCTGCCACCCTCACCACGCTCTGGTCCCTCTCCGTCGCCATCTTCTCCGTTGGAGGCATGATCGGATCCTTTTCCGTGGGGCTCTTTGTCAATCGCTTCGGACGGTGAGCGCCAAGGGCGGTGAACCTGTGGTGGACCCCGATGTGGGGGCTGAACAGCCTCAGGCCACCCCAGCACCCCAGGGATACCTCTCTCCTGCCAAGAGCTGATGTTTGGGTCCTCCCGACACCCCTTCAGCCTCTCTGACCCCCCTGGTCCTCCTCACCCTCCTCCCTTCCCTCCCCAGGCGCAACTCCATGCTGATGTCCAACATTCTTGCCTTCGTGTCCGCTGTCCTCATGGGCTTCTCCAAGATGGCTTTCTCCTTCGAGATGCTCATCCTCGGCCGTTTCATTATTGGCCTCTATTCCGGCCTCACCACTGGCTTCGTGCCCATGTACGTGGGCGAGGTGTCACCCACTGCGCTGCGGGGCGCGCTGGGGACCTTCCACCAGCTCGGCATCGTCTTGGGCATCCTCATCGCACAGGTGAGTGCCAGAGAACCGGCTGGGGGGGTTCCTGCTGCTTCGTCAGGGTCTGCAGGGGATGGGGGGGTGCAGAACGCTGCCCGTGCTGTGGATCCGCGTGGTCCTTCAGAAGGAGCTGGGGCTGGAGGCGGGGACGGGGAGCTCAGCAGGAGCGGGAATGCTGGGAGGCCTTAGGGTTTGGGGTGGGCAGCGTCATGGTGTGACGCCGGTTGGTCACCTGGAAGCAGCGCAGCTGTCCGTGCCCCGTCCCAAGCCTGTAGTGCACCCGTGGGCAGCGGAGCTGGGTCCAACTTGAGCTGGGGAAGAGTGGCTCAACCTCTCTGGTCCTCAGGTGTTCGGGTTGGACTTGATCATGGGAAACGACTCGCTCTGGCCGCTGCTCCTGGGCTTCATCTTCGTCCCAGCCCTGCTGCAGTGCATCATCCTGCCCTTCGCCCCCGAGAGCCCCCGCTTCCTCCTCATCAACCGCAACGAGGAGAACAAAGCCAAGAGCGGTGAGCGACCCCCGTCCCCGAGCTCGTCCCACCACGCGGGAGGGTCCTCAGCTGCTCCTGACTCCACCTCTTCCCCTTAGTCCTCAAGAAGCTGCGGGGCACGACGGACGTCAGCAGCGACCTCCAGGAGATGAAGGAGGAGAGCCGGCAAATGATGAGGGAGAAGAAGGTCACCATAATGGAGCTCTTCCGTTCCCCCATGTATCGCCAGCCCATCCTCATCGCCATTGTCCTGCAGCTGTCCCAGCAGCTCTCGGGGATCAACGCGGTGAGTTTTGGGGTGCCAGGGGTGGTGAGCTCAGCTTGTTTCACCCAGGACTTGGGTTGTGCTGGCTCCAGGTCGGCATCACCTGGGGGCCTGATGCCAGACCTGACGTCCCTGCCCTTTGTAGGTCTTCTACTACTCCACCAGCATCTTTGAGAAGTCTGGTGTGGAGCAGCCCGTCTACGCCACCATCGGCTCTGGTGTGGTGAATACAGCTTTCACGGTCGTTTCGGTGAGTTTTGGCCCACCAAGCTCTCGCCAGGGAAGGTGGAGAGGAGGGGGCTTTCCCCCGGGCTGGGGGAGGTGCTGATGGACGCCTCTCTCCATCCAACAGCTCTTCGTGGTGGAACGAGCCGGACGCAGGACCCTCCACCTCATCGGCCTGGCGGGGATGGCGGGCTGTGCGGTGCTCATGACCATTGCCCTAACGCTGCTGGTGAGTGGTGGGCAGCGAGGGGACGGGTGGGCCGGGAGGAAGGAGGTCTTGCGCGCTCTCCCTCGCTGTGGTGGCTTGGAGGGGGAGGTCTGGTTGGAGAGGAGGAAGGACTTGTCCTTCTAGAGGCCTTCCAGATGGCTGAGGGATTCTCCCTGCCCACGTCTTTCTTGAGGTCCCACAAACCCAGTCTCTGATCTGGAGACGCCTCTGCCAGCGCCGCGCTGGCCTGAGTCTCGTCATCTGGGACGGCCAGATGCTTCGTCCCCCCGCACCGAACCAACCTTCTCTCTCTCCCTTGGACTAGGACCAAATGCCCTGGATGTCCTACCTCAGCATCGTGGCCATCTTCGGGTTCGTGGCCTTCTTTGAGATCGGCCCAGGCCCCATCCCTTGGTTTATCGTGGCAGAGCTGTTCAGCCAAGGCCCTCGTCCCGCTGCCTTCGCTGTTGCCGGCCTCTCCAACTGGACCTCGAACTTCATCGTGGGCATGGGCTTCCAGTACATCGCGGTAATCATCTCCCGATGCCCTTGGGGGGAACACGGTTGGGGGTGTCAACCCTTCCCTGGCACCGGTGGGGTTGTGTGACTGCTCTTGAGCCCCAGAACCTGGGCTGAGATGGCTTGGATGGGCGGATGCCCCTGGGGAAGAGGGATGGGGCCAGGATCTAGGGAAGGAGCAGGGAGTTGGTGATCCTCATGGGTTAGTTCCGACTTGAGGTGTCTCTGAAAGGGAAGGAGAAGCAGGTCCTGGGCCATCCTGGTCCTTCAGCCGTGGTCCGTCACTCCGCTCCCGCCGCTGGTGCTGGAGCACCGTCTCCATCCGCGCGCTCACCCCCTTCCTCCTCTCTCCTCCTTCCAGCAACTCTGCGGCTCCTACGTCTTCATCATCTTCACGGTGCTGCTCGTCCTCTTCTTCATCTTCACCTACTTCAAGGTGCCGGAGACGAAGGGTCGGACCTTCGACGAGATCGCCTCGGGTTTCCGGCAGGGGGGAGCGAGCCAGAGCGACAAAACCCCGGATGAGTTTCNATGAGTTTCACAGCTTGGGCGCCGCCTCCCAGGTCTAACCCCCCCCGCGGCCCCCCCGGCCCCACCTTCTCTCCTGAGTTTTGGGTTTTATTTTTTCAAATCCTTTGTACAGAATCCAGGATGGAGGGAGCGGGGGGCGACTCTCCTGCAGACACCCCTTTTCCAGACTCCCCCCTGGTTTATCGGGGACAGACTGACCTATTTTATTATTTTTTGAGTTGTTTTTTTTTTTCTGCTAGGAACAATTTATTATTATTATTTTTTTTTTTTTTTAGCTGNGTCCCGCTGCCTTCGCTGTTGCCGGCCTCTCCAACTGGACCTCGAACTTCATCGTGGGCATGGGCTTCCAGTACATCGCGGTAATCATCTCCCGATGCCCTTGGGGGGAACACGGTGGGGGGTGTCGACCCTTCCCTGGCACCGGTGGGGTTGTGTGACTGCTCTTGAGCCCCAGAACCTGGGCTGAGATGGCTTGGATGGGCGGATGCCCCTGGGGAAGAGGGATGGGGCCAGGATCTAGGGAAGGAGCAGGGAGTTGGTGATCCTCATGGGTTAGTTCCGACTTGAGGTGTCTCTGAAAGGGAAGGAGAAGCAGGTCCTGGGCCATCCTGGTCCTTCAGCCGTGGTCCGTCACTCCGCTCCCGCCGCTGGTGCTGGAGCACCGTCTCCATCCGCGCGCTCACCCCCTTCCTCCTCTCTCCTCCTTCCAGCAACTCTGCGGCTCCTACGTCTTCATCATCTTCACGGTGCTGCTCGTCCTCTTCTTCATCTTCACCTACTTCAAGGTGCCGGAGACGAAGGGTCGGACCTTCGACGAGATCGCCTCGGGTTTCCGGCAGGGGGGAGCGAGCCAGAGCGACAAAACCCCGGATGAGTTTCACAGCTTGGGCGCCGACTCCCAGGTCTAACCCC
>VXBO01006812.1:15927-72570 GCA_013400135.1 Rhinoptilus africanus
AAAAAAAAAGATGTAAAATACCCCGTGCTCCGCGCAGCGTGCGGGCGTCTGCGCTTTTTTTAAAGAAATACGTAAAAAATAAGTGCCAAGAGGAAGGTGTGTGGTGTGCTAACAATAAACGAGAATGTATGCAGCGACCCCGCCCGCCGCCTCCCGTGCCTTCATTGCGGCTCCGGGAGGGACCTTCCGCTCGCTCCGGGATGCCTCATCCTCCTCCTCCTCCTCCCCCCGGCTGGGTCCCTGCTCGGACACCGTCCCTTGGGCCAACACTGACCCGACTCTGTTGCAATTCCCAGCAGTGTGTTATGGGAATTCCCGCTGCCGGGGCCACTGGAGAGACAGGATGGGGAGTTGGCTCCCCCTGTCCCGGCACCACTTCGGAGCCCCGGTTTTGGGGATGCATTTTCCCTAAATTTGGGGGTTTTGGGGACTCCTGACCGCAGCAAGATGTGGCCGCTGCGCTGGCTGCAGCCGGGCTCGCGCGGGCCCGGATCCGCAGCCGCCCGTCCCTGTGACGCTTTTCCAGCCCTCCCGGGGTGCGCGGCCGGGGGTTCATCGCCCCGAGCGGCCCCAGCCCCGGGGGCTCCCCCCTCCGGCCCCTCGTCGCCCCCCCGGGGGTGTCTGCTGCCTGCCCGCGCCAGGCGGGGAGGGAGCTCCTCGGGGAATTTTCTTTTCCCTTCAAGAGGGAAGGAACCAAGGGATGCAAGTCTGAACGCTTTTGGGCAAAGAAACGCCGATTCTTGGTCACTTTAGGCTTTTTTCTACTTATTGAAAATGCTTCTTATTACTCAGTCTCTTTGCCCTGAAGGGCAGGTGCTGGAAATGGCTGTTGCAGCGCGTTGTAGGAAATGGCTCTTGTAAAAATCTTTCAGAGCTCCCAAAATCGGTCTTTATTTGCCCAGGGCTCTTCTCATCCCCCGCGCTCCCGTTCCCGCTCCCAGCCCCTGCCCGTCACCGCTCCTGAGGTGCCCAGCTCCACGCAAACTCCATTTTCACGCCGTCTTTGAGGGCGTTGAACAGCCGCCGTCCCGGCGCGTCGAGGCAGAGCATCCCGAGGGATTACCGCCAGCGCCGAGCCCGCGGCTCCAAATCCCCGGGCCACGGTGACCCAAATCCTCTGCGCCCCGGGGCACGGTGCCAGCAGGCGCCCTCCCCTCTCGCACGGAGGTGGTCGTTCCGGCGGTGGGGAGACCCACGGAGGGCGGACGTATCCACCAGCATCTCCCCCAGGAGAGCGCCGAGGGCTCCCACCCCTCTGCCGTGGGGGCCCCTTGTGCCTCCCTCCGCCTCCGCAACCGCCCCGTGTAACGAAACAGGGGCCGAAGCGGAGGCTTTCCCTTCCCCAGCAGCGTCAATCCCTTCTAATTGCTCAGGTCCCAGCTTGACGAAGCGTTTAGAAAAGCGTACTTGACTCCATCCCAATTCAGGCAGGCAATTAAATGCACTCATAAATCCTCCTGAAGTAAATGAGACTTAATCGCAGGCTTAGAGCCGAGCTGGATTCAGCGCGCAGCAGCAGCAGCAGCAGCAAGGCGCGTTTCCCTTCACCCCTTTCCCAGCTGCGCGAGGCCGTCACATGCTTCGGCGTCTGGGCACAGCCCGCGGCCCGTCCCCCTCCCCGGGGTCTCCTCTGGCCCCGCTCCAGCCTCCCTTTGCCTCCCCAGCGAGGGGCGCGCGGACCCTCTGCCCCGGGGGGGGCTCTGCGCTGCTCTCCGCCAGCGCTGCAGGCCGGGACCCTGCTCCGCAGGGCTCCGAGGGCAGAAGCTCCGGGTGACACAAGGGACTTCCTCCTCCTGAGGCTGGCGGCCGAGGTAACGGGCGGCCCCGGCGCTGGCGAGCTCTCAGCCGTGAGGGAACCCTGTCTCCTCTGGGCTGGAAGCGCTGACTGGAGCTCACCGCCCTTTTAATCCTTTCCCTCAAGGCTGCTCCTGGTCCCTCACGCTCTTCTCGTGGTTCCTCCTGGCTGCAAGTTCTTCCATGAGTGGAACAAGAGAGTCCCTCAGTGCCCCGAGCTCCGAGATTCACAGAATCAGAGCATTGGAAGGGACCTTAATAGATCATCTAGTCCCACCCCCGGCCAGAGCAGGGTCACCCAGAGCAGGGGGCACAGGAACGCCTCCAGGCGGGTTTGGGATGTCTCCAGAGACGGAGACTCCCCCACCTCCCTGGGCAGCCTGGGCCAGGGCTCTGCCACCCTCCAGGGAAAGAAGTTCCTCCTCAGGTTTAGGTGGAACTTCCCATGGTCAAGTTTGTGCCCGTTCCCCCTTGTCCTGTCCCTGGGCACAAAAAGCACCCTAAAGCACCCCAAAAAGACGTGGAAGCGGAGGGGCCCCGCAGGGAGGAGCAACACCTGATGGAGCCCGGCCGGCTCCTGGGGCGCCGGTGACAAGTGGCCACGCGGGGCACGCAGCGAGGACCTCCCCGCGTCCCGCCCCGGTATCTCCCTCATCAGACGGCAAGGCGAAGTGGGGAAAGCGGTAACAAACACACCCCCGCCTGCCTGAGCTCCTGGACAGACAATGTGAGGACGTAAGAGGCTGTTTGCTTATTCATAAAACATTAGATAATGATTTATGAACCGCGTGTCGGTTGTGCTTTTGTTTCCCGCCCTCGCGCTGTTACTCCCCAGGGCTGAGCAGCACGTGAAAACTAACTCATACCAAAACGTTTAATTTTCAAACGCCTCCAGACAAAAGGGAGACATCTGGGACGCCGACGACGGCAGCAGCAGAAAGGACCTACGGCTCGGGAGGCTTTTTGTTTCCGGCAGCCTATTAGAGCGATAATACCTGGCTCCGGCAGAGAGGGTCCTTTATTTCGTGCCGGAAGGCTGGGAGTTAATCAGCTCCAGCAAATGGCCGATGGTTTCTAGAGTCTCGTGTTGGGGCAGTTGTTTCAGCAGGTGGAAGGCTCTCAGCCCTGCCTCGCGAGCCTGAAACGGGGCCGAAAAGACAAAGGAATCGTCAGGAATTTGGCTTTTCTCAAGGGGCAGTTCAAAGACCCGCGGAGCTCGTGGGAGGAGCGGCGCTGGAGCGGCTCCAGGCCCCGCTCGGCCGCCCGCTGCCGGGGGTGACCTGCACAAGCGGCTTTACAGGAGAGAGTAAAGCTGCCAAGAGAGATCAGATGTAGGATCCAGTGGTGCAGACAGAAGAGATTACCAACCCCAGCCCCCCGCGCCGCGGAGCGCTACCTTCCCTTCTAACGCAGCAGCTCATCTGAGCATTCCCAAAGCTGTTTCAGGAAAAAAAACCCCAGCTTCATTGACTATCTGGACTAAATCCCTCATTTCCCTGGGTAGCTCTTCCAGGGATTAGACATTCTCATAATTATAAAGCTTTTGCCTTTTTTCTAATTTGGATTTGTTTCTTTGTCTCTTCCAAACACTGATTCACGTCACTATGGCTTTCTCTGCTACGACCAAGAGACCGTTAGCAATCTGTATTTTCACCCTCCAAAACACAGGCAGAAGAAACTCCGGCTTTTGAGCGCTCGGCCCGGACAGAGAGGCCCCATTTCCAGCTGGTCACCGCTCAGCACTTCCTCAAAATCCACGATTATTAAGGCAGAGAACCGGGCACCCTGAAGTCAGCGGTCGGACTGGAAATTTTTAGCCATAGAAATGCAGGGCTGGGAATTCAAAACTGAATGGCAGGGTCCAACAGAGTGAACCCACGTGAACACCGTGGTGATTCCCGCCTCGAGGAGAGGCACGTGCGAGGCGCACGACTGGCTGCCTAACATCCCGCCTGACATCCAAACACAGCCTGCAACGGGCAGCTCCTCTGCCAGGATACCCCGGGTGAGGGATGAACCCGGACAACGTGGGTGAGCAGGGGATGTGGGTGGCCTGGCAGGGGGGAAAACAGAGGCGGGGGCCTTGAGGAGCCTTGTCAGGGCGCAGAGCGCGGGCCGGCTCCGCGGCGAGCTCCCGAGGCAGCTTTGTCCTCGGTCACCCAGCGCCGCGAGGCTGTTGTGGGCCGAGGAGAGGTCCAGGGGAGCACAGGCTTCACGGGAACAGAGTCAGGCGACACTCCTGGACCCTCTCACCAGACAAAACCTACCTTTGGTAAATCCCCGGCCAGGTAATAAAGCATGGCAAGAGCGTGCAGAACCCTGGCGGTTTCCCCGGGTCGTAGCTTCGGTGTCCGTTCTCGGATATCCAACACGGCGCTCAGCACTCGGATCGCTTCCGCTCGCTGGGCTTCAGCTGCACGGAGAGTGAACCGAGCTGGTTGGACGGATGCGCGGGAGATAACACATTCAGAACCATCCAATTATCTCTTCCAGACATCAAAGCATTTCTACTACAAGCATCACCGCGGTATCCCAGCCCCATGCAAATTCCACACCCGTGAACAGATATCTTTCCATGCAGTCAGTAATTGTGTTGATTAGCCTCTAGTGAGGATGGGGAGTCACAACCGCTGCATGAAAAGAGCACCTTTCATGTCACAACCCTGTCACAACCCACGACGGTAGCGTGCAGCCCTGTCTTGGTCCGGGTCCTCCTGGACGGGGACGACACCAGGCCATGGGATTGACGGGAACAATCCAACTCTGACAACATTCTTACACGCAGCAATGGCGGAGAGAAGAGGAGGAGGAGAGCCCAGTCTCCTCCAGCGGAGCGCAGGGTCGTGCCGTGCACACCAGTGTCCCTCCCACTGCTCTCCGCACCTTTATGTCCTCGGGAGAGATTCCCCACCCTCCCTCCCGAGAGCACTCTCCCAAGGAACACACCCAATGACCAGCACGTGCTACTCCATCGTGTCCTACTGCTTCGGCAGACAGAGCTGTGAACCCCCCTAAGTGAGATGAAACGTCACTTTCGTATAATTAAATGGAGACAAAGGAGCTGCCGACAAACAAGAATGTTGAAGTGGAATTGAATCCCGAAAGGCAAAATCTGGTATTGTTACAGTTCCCGCCACGGGCGCCGGGAAAAGAGTCAACATAAAGAAAAAGGGCAAAGCTGCGTTTCCACTTAACACCCTCATTCCTAAAGCGGCCTCGTTTGTCCCCTCCAGCGCAATCTGCTGAGCATCGACACCAGAAATTCCCGTGATTCCGGTTCAGTTTGAGCTACAGAAACGCCACGCCAAACCCCAACGCTGTCAATACGAGCGGTGGGATGTACGGATTCTTTAAAAGCCCGTCTTCCGAACGGTTCTGCGCAACAGCGCCGCTTACTCATATGGTCCTCGCCGACTCCCTCCTCCCCGGTGAACGGAGACATTTCCGGCCGTGACTCCAGAATTTGCTCCTGCGCTTGAACTGACTTCAGAAGAAAGGCATGCCAGATGTCGGTTACCTATCAGGAAGCAAATGAATTATTTCACTTGTGTGAATAGTTGGTATTTAGCAACGAGTCGTTCTACAAACAATGCGTCCCGCGGTGCCCGGCCCTGCCACAATAACCGGGGTGCCGGCTGGCTGCTGAGCTGGCTGCCGCCGAGCCGGGTGTTTCACGTCAAGATCTGACCACTATTCGCCCGGTGGCAGCCTTAGCTGGGAGCTCATTTCTCCATCTGACTATTAATTTGCATGAAATTTGAACAAATCTAATGAAATCGCTCGCCAAAAGCAAATTTGGTTGAAGTTCGCCAGGGGAACAGAGGCCAGTTGCTGCCAAAGCAACGTTTCCAAGCCAAACAAATGAAAGCTCTTCTTTTTTTTCCCAGTTACTAGAGTGAGTAGATAATTGTTACTTCCCATGCTTGATCACTCCGTTCTGGCAATCTTTGAGCAGGGAGACTTTTCATGGATTCTCAGCATCAATTTGACATGGCTTGTTTGTATCCCATTGCTGCTCGGCAACTCTTCCCTGGCCATGGAAACGCTGTGAAAAGGGTTTCTGACAATCATGCTAAAAGGTAATCACAGAATCCCAGACTGGCAGGGGCTGGAAGGGCCCTCTGGAGATCCCCCAGTCCCACCCCCGGCCAGAGCAGGGTCACCCAGAGCAGGGGGCACAGGAACGCCTCCAGGCGGGTTTGGGATGGCTCCAGAGACGGAGACTCCCCCACCTCCCTGGGNTGATACGGTCCCCATCACACCAAAGGCAGTCAGAGACAAGAAAAACATTGGAAAGAGCATAGGAAATACCTGAGAAATATATAAAGGATATACATAGGGGATGACCTTTGCTTTTACCCACCTCAGCATAGAGTGAGTTCGCTATGTCCACTTTGTTCTGGCGAAAGAAAACATTGGCCATATGGAAATACCCTCCAGAGGCCTCGACAGATTTTAGTCCAAATGTAGAGCTAGCAAGGTAAATCTGAAATCGATAGTGAAAAAAAGCTGAAGTTTAAGGTTCACATCAAACCTGGGTTTAGGGGTTTTTTTCCGTGTAACTGTAGTATTAATTATACCTGAGTACCATGATAAAATGTGGTACTAAAAAAGCTGTATTTTGAGTTTTATGCAAGGGAATGCAATGCCCCCAAACCCCCCGCTCTCTGGGGCAGCACAACCTGATCACAGCGTGTTACCCGCCGCAGGAGTAGGTCTCCCTCATCTCCTCCTCTCCCCCTGCAACCCCTAACTCTCCCGTCTCCAAAGGCACGACCTGCTGCTCCTTTTCGGCTCCCCAGCCCTGCCCGCGGCGCCCAGTTCTCCCCCCGCAGCCCCAGCCAGAGCCGGGCAGTGGGAAGGCAGCGGCGCATTCCAGCTATTCTGAGCTGGCGTGTGACTCTCAGCAGATCCCAGACACGCAGCCAAAGTTCAGGCAGGTCTTGGGCTGCTCTGAATTAGAGCAGCGACTCGCTAATAGCAAAAAAACCCTATTACCTGACACTCTTTCAGGCGGATTTAGGGTACCTAAAAAAAACAATGGCACAGCGGGGAATCTTCCCAAAGGTTTCCAGACTAAGCAAAGCCAGGGTTGTATATATTATAACAGAAAGGATCTAATTCTCCTCAACCGTATGTCATCATTTACGCCCACACAAAGCTACTATCAAATTCAACAGTGGTGGGTATGCATCACCCCGCGCGGGATAAATTTAGTCTGCTCGGGACAGAAATAGGATGTCGCGAAGTTCATCTGCCTTTGGAGGATCAAATGACAGGCAAAGCATCCTCAGGAACACAGGTGGCAAAACCCACTGCAAATCCAACAAACTGCTCTGGCGGATGGAAAGACTGAAGTGGGGAAAACGCTATTGAACCAGACATTTAAATAGTTAAAGAAGGCGTTCATTAAATAACGGCTGACAGAGAATTGCTGTCTAACAGAAAAAAGTACTGAGGAAAACGACGGCCAAAATATAAAGTAACTTATCTGTGGAATAAAAGGCAGCTATGCTAGTTTGGGGTAGGAATGTCTGTCCATCCCAGCACTGTAACAAAGCCGATAGATATATTTGTAAACAGATGCGGCGAAGGTATGTGCCACTTCAAGGGAATAAGGATAGCTGGTAAAACACAACTTTGGTGGAGACACGGACACGCAGGTGTCTTAGACCAGAGAGTTCAGGTGTTTGTCACGTGTACCCTCTTGGTACCTAAAATCTGGATTACAAATCTGCCTGCCGCGGTTTTCATAACCATCTGGAAGTGTGAGAGATTAAGAAAAATTAAAGCATTTCTCTATTTGAGTTGGCTTACATCATTTGCCAGGTGATATAAAGCCTGTTCAAAGTTCCCTTCAGCAGTGCAGAAAAGCCCCAGACCACGGTGCAGTTGATACTGAACAGCAGCACCGCAGTCGGGAGTTGTGAGGACAATCCACTGAGCTTGGGAGAGATATTTAGATGCCTCCGGCAGGCGGCCAACACCTGAAATGACACGTAGAAATAAGCCAGATAGAGGGGTTTTATTTAGAAATTTAGAGAATACTGCTACCCCTGTGCAGGGGTTTGATGTGGAGACCTGGCGTGTGGATTCCCCACCCCTCTCTCGAGTGCCCTCGGCCGAGCAGGAGCTCAAACTCTCAGCTACACACAGGCTGAGTGGCCAGAGCTACGAGAGAAGCCAGAAACTGTGTATTGCATTCAATACCTCTGAAACAGGCGTTCAAAACGGGTTAGCTACAGGCAGCCACTAATGACTCCTTTATTATCACACCAGAATTACTCATGGGATTTTTTTTCCCCCCCCTTCTCACACAGCACCATTTACGACAATCCTTGAGAGAGCTCCATTCTGCCAGCAGAGCATTGTATTTACTCCTGTAATGGCAGTGATTTACAGCAATTTCTCAGATTTACGTCTGCGGCCCAGAGGAGAGCGATTCTCCTCATGCGGAGTCCTAATTTGACATTCTTTTATAAAGCACACAGATAGCGAGAAAAAGCTCCGCTTCAGGCGGGGCGCGCTTTTGTGAATGAACGGAGGCATTCCTCCGGTGCAATGGCCTCAGAAATGTTTGCTGGTTCCCGGAGATAAGAGCACAACCAACCACCCTCGGGAATTCAAAGCTTTTGAGAGTCATACGAAGACACAGAGGTGAAGAATAGGTTTCCACACTGCTTCTCTCATGGGAATCAGCAGAAACAGAGAAAACATTTCATTTGCTTTCATTGATCTCTCCTCACAGATGAGCGATTCTTTTCCCCAGACCCAAACCGAAAAGAGGGTGTGTGTGTGTGACTCCGCAAATCTCTCCGAAATGCCCTTGAGGCAGGGCAGGGGAGAGACATGGCACAATGTTGAAAGGCAGAGCTGGTCCTTCCCTGGTGGTAAAAGGAAACCAGAAACCTGACCCCAGGGAGGTCTTGCCCTTGCCAACGTTACTATTTAGACAATACTTACCAGTGGAGGCCTCAGCCAAGAGGAGATAAGCAGGCACCAATTGCAGGGAATTTGAGCCGTACACTTCAGTACTGAAACGCAGCGCGTGCAAAGCTGCAGGTATTGCTTCTTCGTGCTTTCCATCCAAAACAAACTCCCGGGCTGCACTGTATGCGAGATTGATGATGTATTTCTGCAGGGAAACAGCAATGGGACAGAGTGAGCAAAGGATAAAACGAAGTAATACGCATGGTCTGTTTTACATTCAAGTTTGCAAACTGTAAACCAGTGACTGTGATGTTGTTTGTGCCTGTAATTAATGGATGGAAATGAAAGCTGTTACATTAGAGCCTGGCTTTCATTCCCACTTCTAGCAGGAACAGCTTTGGACATCCTCTTAGGTCATGTGGTGTCTTATGAGACGAAGAATCCTTTACGCCGACAAAAAAGGACTAAAAAGGCTGCAGCAATAAAAGCTGTGAAGCACAGAAAATGCTCATCACAAGACCATAGAAAAGATTAGACAAAAGGGGCTACGGCGGGGTTCTGCTGACGGTAATAACAGTGACTCATAGCAGGCAGCGGAGCGTATGGTTTGCCACGCCGGTGCCAGCATGGCACACCTCCAGCTGCAGCAGGCGCGGTCTGGAAGCGAGGAGAGAGCTCCTCACATGGTGCCGCAGCTTCCTCCCACCCTCTCCCGGCCAGTTCTGGGCCTGGTATTTTGGGCGTGGAGTCTGGAAAGCTGGTCAAAATGAGAACACGCTCATGCACCGCATTACACCCCTGTGCATCCATCAGCCGAGCCGGCTTCGGAGGTCAAGCAGCTTCTGCAGGATTTCTGTTGTCAGAATCTGTAATGTTTCCCGTACGTATGGTTGCTTCCTGCCTTCTGCCGCTTCTCGCAGCCCACACCGCATTTGGTCTTTTCACCCTTTGCAGCATCTGATCTATTCACCAGCTCCGTAAATGTCTCTCTGTTTGGATGCCTGTGCATTGCCAACAGCTCTACGGCAACTGCACCCTCACCACGCGCTGAGGGATGCCAGCGAAAGAGAGCCAGGACGCTTCGTTATTTATTTCTCTTTGCTTTCAGCGCAATCGTTGCCAAGTCCCATCACTTCTGCGTTGGCTCTTCGCACAAGCGGAGCAGCGGGAAAGCCGCCTGCAGAGAAATCTTGTTGCCGGTGCGCCCAGCAGCGCTGCCGCGGTAAGTCAGCAAGGCACGCGCTGTTCTCTTGCTAGGAGGCACGGGCAGGCCTGTGCAGTGAGCGCCGGCAGAAAACACCACTTTATCTCTTTATTGCCTTTTGTTTTCCAGCTGTGGCTGAGCAGAGGGCAGAAAAACCAACTCCCCGTGCTTTTGGAGGCCAGGCTTTGGCATTTTGCTGAGCTTTAAGTACTTAGAGAGAGGCAGAGAGAGTCGTGCCACAGGTGAAGGAACAGCTCAGGGACAGGGAACCTCAAGGACAGCCTGCGAGCGTTTCCTGGATATCCCGGCTAGGACAAAGGGACATCCTTTCTGGAGAAATGCGAGCTCCAAAGAACACACCCCCGAGTGACAGCACCCTGCTACAGCAAGGAGAGCCGAGAGCGGCCATCTCCTCTCCAGCCCCTGAGCTGCCAGCACACAGAGAGCGACAAATCACGGACACCAAGCCGTGCAGGGGGAGCATGTGGTGTCCAGGAGAAAGTCAGCACATGCTCAGGGCAAGGAAAAGTAAAAGCTGCTATTTGTCAGGCTGCCTTTTCTGTCCATGCCACTCTTTCTCTGTCACAACCGGCACTGGCTTTGGTGCGCAGCTATCAAGCAGATTGTCATCTGGGGAGGTGCTGGAGATCAGCATCATTCCTTTTCTGCTCCTTGTCAATAGGATCGTCGCTGCTTCCCGTGATGTAAGCTATCTCAACCATCTGCAGGGAGGAGAAGCTAAGGGTTAGACTTGCACGGTGCCCAGAAGGAGAAGAAAGGGCAGGAGACAACAGAAGCCCTGCAGCACTGAATATTTAAGACTGTGAAGTTACAAGCCTTGAGGGGATCGTTAGCTTTGGCCCACTGCTGGTTTTCATCTTGCCGGTAGCCCCACGCCCCCGGACCTGCACGCTTTGGGCTCTTTTCATGTGTGTTGCAATTACTGAGGTTTCTCTGAAGATGCCCCCACGCAGTTTTCCCCCCGTTGGGGTTGGAGGTGGCTGAGGACCCCAGCTCTGCTCCAGGTGGGCGCAGGGGGTTGGGAACACACTTGGGGTTCGGTGCCACATTCATTTACTCGCTCACAGGCACCAAAACCGACGGCACGCTTGAAGAAAGGATGATTTAAAGAGGAAGGCAGGCTTCCAGTCAGCTTGAGTTGAAACCTGCAGTCGGCAGGGCTAGCGTCGGTGCTGGAGGACTGCTGTAGCTGGCTGAGGCATGGATCTTTTCCCGTACCCAGGGGCTGCGGTAAGCTGACATCACGCAGGCAGGTGAGGCTATTCTACAAACAGAAACTTGGAGTTTTGTCAGTTTGGAGGTACTGTCTGCAGGCACCCCCCCGGCTATGTTGACAAAAGCAGATTTCTATCAACAAAGCTTTGGCGAACAGACGAGGTAACTCATAACCTCCTGGCTCTCGGCTTGGTGCACCTTCCCCTAAGCCACGGGGCATTTTGGTGTGCACAAGCTTTCCTGTGTCCCGACTGAGGCTGGAGCTGTGTGTTTTCTAAACAAACACCACACAGGAGTTTGCGAAGTACAGCAGAAATGTTCAAAAAAGAATAAACCTACGGGCAGGTTTTGAGCAGAAGGTTTTTTCTCTGACCAACACAAGGCTACGTAGCTTCTCCTTGAGCTCCAAAGACCTTTTTTAAAGCATTTTTGTTGCCTCTCTGAACAGGAATGTGATGAAGCCACCAAGACAGGGAAGTAAATAATCTCACGCTCTCCGTACCGCTCTTCCAACACCTGTCGGTCAGTCTAGGCCCAACGCTCTCTACCCTATACCTTGCTGTACATAAAGGCAGACTTCATTGTGGGCTAGGAGCTGCAGCCTTGCTGTGAAAGAAAACAGGTAACAAGGTGTTTCCGCTCTTTCACTCCTTGCTTTGGAGAGAAGGAAGACAAAGCGTCTCTGCACATACCGTTCCCAGAACCTATTTTAATTTAAATAGTCTGGAGACAAAGGTCAAAGAACAAATGTAATAGGGTTGTTAAAGATCCTATAAAAAACTGTACTTCCAAAAAAAAAAAAAACAACTGGAGTCTGCTCTCTATGACTTTTCCCATGAGGTCATTCCAAAGCTCGGCTCAAGCTGCAGGTTTGCAGCTGCCGTGTGCTAACCTGGGCGTGCACGCCAATCAAGGAGTGACTCTCCCTTCTCCAGCAGCCCTGTCTTCCTGCTGTCTTCCCCTGGAACCTAATAAAAAAAAAGATTAGCTTCAAGCTAATGAGTGAGTACTTCCTTCATCTGGCAGGCACGTGGTCCTCTGTAATGTATACAGCATACTTTACCTACGTAATAAAAGATGCTTTCAACATCATCATCATTCAATATATCGGTGAAGTTCCTTGGAAAAGCTTTAAGCAATTAAGGATGGAGAAAAACCCTGCCACCACCCCCCACTAAGACCAATTTTAACGTTTTTTCTTTGCAGACTTTATAAAAGATCGATTTAAACGTAACCTGGAACAGAGGAGCTCTTGCATTTTTTCCTGACGCTTCTGGGACACACTGTTCTAACACACCTTCTTTGGACTTTGGTCAACAATCTCGCCTGTGATTTTCAAGCAGATGGGATTTTCAAAACCAAACTGGGTTGTCAGTGCCCAATTCCGACGAAGCCTAAAGGCATCTGCTGCCTAAAGCCCGGCGCAAGCTTTCACCAAGCAGGACTTTTGCCTGTGCAGATTCCATCCCTTTCAGACTTTCTCTATCTGGATGCTCCCAAGAAGGATGGCAGCAATGAGCCAGTCGCCAAAGCACCTGGCCCAGAAACAACCTTAAAGATAACATGTGATGTAAAATCCAGAAGATTAACGATGTTCTTCTCAGTAGCGTTGTTTGATTGTTACCAGCTCGCTTTCAGCTGTTCTGTTGTCCTATTATTCTGCGATTAGGAGTTATGCAACGACAGAAGGATAATTTATTTTTATGGGCAAGATCATTTGAAGCAGCAGATGTACTTGGGTGGGTTATTTTATTTTATCAACATTGTGGAAAAGCAGATCCCGCCATCCCATAAACAAAACAAAACAAAACAAAAAGAGTTGAAAACCACGGGGCCTGGAAAGGAGCTGCACATCTGCACCACCCACGAGGCCAAAACACAGAGATAAAAGGCCGTATTTAGTGGGAAAGGGTGTTTAAAGTTGGCCAGGTAAACAAAGGGAGGGGACTTTATTTCTTTGCCCCCCCCTTGCTTTGAGAAAGGGGAATCCCTCTCATCAGCGAAGGATGAGGACGGCCTGTAAGAAGCAAAACTCAGCTGGATCCCGGACTAACCGGGGAGATGGACTAACTACCTGGCAAGGTGAGAGATCCAGGATCGCCGCTGCCTGAAGAAGCTCAGGACTTTGACTAAGGACTGGGAAAAAGGGAAAAAGGCTTGTAGAATTGGAGAGAGGATACTGCCACTCCCCTTATTATAGAGTTGTTTCAAAAAAATACTATTAGAGTTTTGCAACTAAGTACTGATCAACCAACAAGGTGCCCTCCCAACGCTACGAACATCAAAGTATAGGAAGAAGAGACCTAACCGAATTGCACTGGCAGCGCTTTGAAGTGGCATTTGTTTTTCTTGTACGTACCTGCCTCTTCACCAGCTGCTCCGCGCCATGTTTTCTTTCTTTTTCCGAAAGGTGAAAAGGGAGGGACGTACGGATCGGAATCAGCAGCTGGCATATTCGCTCGTGGATACTAACCCAGTCAGCTTTTTGATGATCTACATCGCTAACAAAATAAGGGAAGAACAACATTTTTGTTTGCTTGGAAACGATCTAAGGAAAGATTATTATCCCTTGTGTCTTCTGGACTTTCACTGCAAGAATTACCCACAACAGCCACCACCCCTTCGGCTGCTCACAGAGTACCCAGTATATGTACTTGGTATTCCCAACCGGGAACACGGTGCTGTCCTGCCAACTCACCATGATTCTGCATGTTAAAACCTTATTTAAATCACTCACAAAACTCCCGACGGTTAGGTTTGAACAAACGCCTGGCTTTCAGCTCTGCGGTACACAAAAAACCCCAAAGCCAAACAAAGCCCAGGTCATCGTGAAACCAAGTAAACCTGTATTTATTGTGGGACTCCACTGAGGACCCCGTTTAAGTGAAGATATTGGTGTAAACATCCAAAAAGTTCATTGCATGACTCTCTATTTGATGCGGGCACCGCTGGAATGGAGGAGGAATGCTCCAGCTGAGTGTGCCCGCTCCAGTTCCCACTGTCCTGCTGAGCCTTGTCCCAGGTCTTGTCCCTGCCTCCCAGGCTTCCTCTGTGTCCTAAGCCAGGTCCTAAGGCTTGTCCCTGTATCCTGAGCCTCATCCCAGGGCTAGTCCCTGTCTCTTGCCCTGTCCATGTGTCCCAGAACGCATCCCAGGCTTTGTCCCTGTCTCTCAGCCCTTGCCCTGGGCCTGTCCCTGCCTCCTGGGCCTCAGCCTGGCCCTTCTCCCTGTGCCTTGAGCCTTGTCTTTGGGCCTGTTCCTGACTCCAGTACCTCACCCTGGGCCTTCTCCCTGTACCCTAAGCCTTGTGGTGAGGATCGTCCCTGCCTCCTGCCCTGTCCTGGGCCTGTTCCTGCCTCCTGGGCCTCATCCTGAACCGTCTCCCTGGGACCTGAGCCTTGTCTTGGGCCTGTTCTTGCCTCCTGTACGTTGTCCTGGGCCTCCTCTGTGTGTCCTGAGCTTTTTTGTGGGCTAGTCCATGCCCCTTGCCCTGTCTTGGGCTTGTTCTTGCCTCCTGGGCTTTCTCTCTGTGTCCTGAGCTTTGTTGTGGGCTTTCTCCCTGACTCTTGCCCTGTCCTGGGCCTGTTCCTGCCTCCTGGGCCTCATCCTGAACCATCTCCCTGTGACCTGAGCCTTGTCTTGGGACTGTTCTTGCCTCTTGTGCCTCGTCCTGGGCCTCCTGAGCTTTTTTGTGGGCTATTCCCTGACTCTTTCCCTGTCCCGGGCCTGATCCTGCCTCCTGGGCCTCTCCCTGTCCCTCTCCCTGTCCCCTGGGCCCTGTCCCGGGGATAGACCCTGCCCCTTGCCCGCTCCCTGTGCCTCTGGACCGCTCCTGCCTCCTGGGCCCCGCCCCGGGCCTTTTCCCTACACCCCGTCCCTGCCTCCCAGGCCGCGTCCCGGGCCTGCCGCGGTGCCGGGCCGCGGGCGGGGCTCTCACCAGTAGTACGTGAGGCGGCAGCCCCCGCAGCGGACCCGCGCCGCCGCCGCCCCGCACAGCTCGCAGCGGCGGGACCCCTCCAGCGCCGCCGCCGCCGCGTTGCCAAGGCGACGCTTCCGGCTGGGGCGACTTCCGGNCGAGGACGGGGCGCTGCTGGCCATCGAGTTCACCGGGCTGGCCGAGTATCTGGCGCTGCTGAAGGCCGCCGCCCGCGCCCTGGCGCCCTTCGGTACGGGGAGGGGACCGGCCTGAGGGGACGGGGCGGCACCAGCAGCGGCCCAGGTGTGAGGGACGATGTGGCCCCAGTGACCGTTGGGCTGGGTGTGAGGGGATGAGGTGGCCCCAGGGCTCTGGCGTGAGGGGACAAGGTGGCCCAGAGCCCAGCTGTGAGGGGACAGGGTGGCCCCGGTGACTGTGGGGCCCAGTAGTGAGGGGACAAGGTGGCCCAGAGCCCATCTGTGAGGGGACAGGGTGGTCCTGGTCACTGTGGGGCTCAAATGTGAGGGAACAAGGTGGCCCCAGTGACTGTGGGACCCAGTCATGAGAGGACAAAGTGGCCCAGAACCCAGGTGTGAGGGGACAAGGCGGCCCCAGTGACCGTTGGGCTGGGTGTGAGGGGATAAGGTGGCCCCAGGGCTCTGGCTTGAGGGGACAAGGTGGCCCAGAGCCCAGCTGTGAGGGGACAGGGTGGCCCCGGTGACTGTGGGGCCCAGTGGTGAGGGGACAAGATGGTCCTGGTCACTGTGGGGCCTAGACATGAGGGAACAAGGTGGCCCCAGTGACTGTGGGACCCAGTCATGAGAGGACAAGGTGGCCCAGAGCCCAGCTGTGAGGGGACAGGATGGCCCTGGTGACTGTGGGGCCCAGACGTGAGGGGACAAGGTGGTCCAAGTGACCATTTGGACTGGCATGAAGGGACGAGGAGGCCTGTGGGGGCTTCAGTCCCCCAGCGTGGGGGCTTGGATCAGCCCTGGGGGCCTGTGGGGATTTGTGCGGGGGGACAAGGAGGCCCTGGTGGATGACACTGTGTGTGAGGGGACCCCAGTGTGTGTGGTTAGCACTGCCCTGCTCAGGACGGTGCCGGTAGGCAATGAGGGGGTCTTTGACAGGGGCCCTGGGCTCCCCGAGTTGGTGTGGGGGGCGGTTGGGAGCCCAGCGGGCTCTGCTCCGTCCTGGGGGGCCCTGGGGTGAGAGGCCCAGGCCGGGGATGGGTGACCGCAGCTGTGTTTCTCGCAGGCTCCAGCGTCATGTTTTACCTGGCAGCCGCCGTGTCGGATTTCTACATCCCTGCCTCGGAGATGCCCGAGCACAAGATCCAGTCCTCAGAGGGGCCCCTGCAGGTGAGGCACCCCTGGGCATGGCCCCCCTCCGCCGTCCCCTCCTCCTGTCCCAGCATCCTGCCGGGCTCCCGGCTGCCTGGGAATAAGTCCTGGGCAAGGTTGCAAAGCAATAACTCGCTGGCCAAAAAAAAATCATGCGTTTTCACTGGGAATGGGAAGGTGGATTTCCATGGGAGCAGAATTCCATGGAAATATCCCTTTAAAGCGGTACGTGCTTACAGCATGGAGAGCGGATGGTGGATCTCGGACAGCTGCTGGAGTGCTTGTGTTGCCTTCTTTCTGCTTCACCCTGACAGCAGCCCAAAGGTGTAGCGTGTCTCGTGCCCAGATCCCTTTCAGCTGTGGGAGCGGGTGGATCTAGAGCTCTGTATATAACAAATACCCAATTTAGTTAGTTTAATTAGCTTTTAACAAGCTGTTGGGCTTAATTCTTTATCCTTAACGTAACAAAAATGAGACCCTGCCTGTTTCCCAGTGGCAGACTTGGAGGTTAAGAAGTTGGAGAACAGGGACTCCCGCTTTTCGCCCTGTGCTTCCTGTGCCTTAAAGAATTGCTAGAAAGAAGGATTAAGATTTGACGATGTGCCTGGGTTTTGGAGAGCTGAGAACTTGGACTTCTGCAGTTAATTTAATTTTTTTTTAAAAAAAAATCTTCCCCCGCTTGTGTTTATATTCCCGGAGTGGGTTTTAGCTCTTAAATAACAAAATGTTTATGCCGTTACCGTGAGCCTGCTTCATTGCTTAAGAACACCCTGCTTAAGAATACCAGACCGATAATTTAATTTAATTTTAAAGTGCATGCCAGTGACATTTTAACCTTGTTTGGTGAGATCTGACCAAATACTGCCTTGGAAAACTTCCCAGTGTAAATATAACATGAAGTGAAGCTGGAATTTCCCTAGCCATCCCGTCTCTTATTAAAAAACATCGTAATGTTTTTACTGAAACTTTTCTCTGCTCCCTTTCCCCAATGCAGATCACAATGAAGATGGTGCCAAAAATGCTGTCTCCTCTCGTCAAAGAATGGGCCCCAGAGGCATTTGTTATTTCCTTCAAACTGGAGACGGATCCCTTGATCTTAATTGATAAATCACGGCAGGCGCTGGAGAAATATCGTCACCAGGTGGTGGTAGCCAATATCCTGGAGTCCCGGAGAACCTCTGTTATTATCGTAACCAAAGACTCGCAGACTCCGTTATCTCTTTCTGATGAGGAAATAGCTCAAGGCTTGGAAATAGAGGAGAAGATAGTGAGCTTTCTTCAGGGCCAACACACTGCATTTATAGAGAAGAAAGTCTGAGGACCGGCTCTGAAAGAAACAAGTGAAGTTGTGCTAGAGAGGGAGTGGAACTGGAGCCATTCTCTATCCCAGGTAAATAAAACAATCCTCAGCGAGACACTGTGGGAAGGGCTGCCGTCCAAAACCATGTGACTTTATAGCTCGTTAATGGTTATTGTTGCTTGCTTTGAAAAATACACTGAAATGAAAACGTTCCAGAGGATGGTATTTATTCTAGTGCCTCGTGAAGGAAAGGATATATCGCTTGATTTCTGTCCCATGGGCTGGGAGAACCAGGAGGCGGAGAAATGGTAAATATGTCTGTATATAAAAGATTTTTCTGGAATCTGCCTCTTCAAAGTTTCTTTTCAAACTGTTGTACGGAGGGAATGGTGCTTTGCAGAAAAGGTGGTGTTCTGTTGTTAGGAGCAGTGGAGTGGCAGAGCTGGCAGTCGGCTGGTGTTGAACGTGGATGGTGAAACAAGCGCGGCAAAGGATAAGGGACTGGAGCACCTCTCCTATGAAGATAGATTAAGGGAATTAGGTCTCTTTAGCCTGGAAAAGAGGCGTCTGAGGGGGGACCTAATTAACACTTATAAATACTTGAAGGGTGGGTGTCAGGAGGATGGGGCCAGGCTCTTTTCAGTAGTGCCCAGGGACAGGACAAGGGGTAACGGGCACAAACTTGAGCATAGAAAGTTCCACCTAAACATGAGGAGGAACTTCTTTACCTTGAGAGTGGCAGAGCACTGGAACAAGCTGCCCAGGGAGGTGGTGGAGTCTCCGTCTCTGGAGACATTCAAAACCCGCCTGGACACGTTCCTGTGTAACCTGGTCTAAGGTGACCCTGCTCTGGCAGGGGGTTGGACTAGATGATCTACTAAGGTCCCTTCCAACCCTGTGATTCTGTGATTCTATGATTCTAAGGATGGAGGGGAAAGGAGGTGACAGCTTTGGAGGGAGTATCTGTTGCTCCAGGGGAGATTCCGTGCACCTACACTTCAAAAACTCTGCTCAGAGTTCAAAAGGATAGGTACTGTAGCGGTGTCCCTAAACCAGCTGTTTCACAAAGGTTTTCCTTCCGTCCTGGGTGTTCCCAGGGTTGCTGGGGGGTGAAGGCCAGGAGACAGGTGGCACGGAGCATCAGGGTGGCTTGGGGACAAGAGGTCGCGGTAGGTGGTGAGGGTGGGAGGTGAAAGCATGAGGGGCAGCAGGGATCAGCCTTGGGAGGAGATGGACTTAGAACCGGGATGTCACTGGTTTTCCTCTAAATCCTGTTTCCGTATGGTTACCAGCTTCTAAGCGTGTGTTCCTCATGCTTGCAAGAAGCAAAGCGTGCAATTTTGTGGTTAAAAAAAACTTAATTGCAGCTCTACCGCTGTCCATTGTGTGCCTCTTTACCTGCTTTCCTTGAAATAAATTCGCTGGAAGCCTGGAAGGAAAGAGAGTAACAGACATGAACATAGCTGAAGCTTCTCCAGAGGTGACACTCTGCTCTAAAAGCACTGAGTGTTCAAGAAGGCAACAGTGCTTTTGTAATGACGTTGATCACCTGAAAGTCATGCGTGCTCATAAAATGGGAAAATAAACCCAGAAGAGCAAGGGAAGAGCACGAGGATGGGCTCAGCGGGGCTGGAGGGAGCACTGCGCGCTGAGGAGTGTCCCGGTGCGCAGGGAGGATGTGGTTACGGCGGGAGGAGCAGTCCAGGTTGCTCAGGAATGCTGGGATCCCGCTAGTAACTCGTCAGGAGAAAAATTAACAACTTGGACGTGGCTGGGACTAACACTCGCAGAAGGTGGAGAGAGAACAGGGGTGGAGACCATCATCTGGAGATTAGGGAAGTGCCCGTTGGAGACATGCAAGTAGGGAAGGAGGAGATGGGGGAACATCCTGAGGGATGCCTGTCTTGCTCTTCCAGCACGTGTCGGAGGTGACAGTCGGGCCCTGCCAGTGGAGGGGCTTCCGTTGTCTGTCTTCAGAGGCGCAGATACACGGGGTGGGGGGTGGGCGGCGAAGGGGAGACTTTTAAAAACTTGTGTGTGTTGAACGTGCCCTTGCAGGAGCATTGGGACCAGGGGTGGGAGAAGTGCAGCGAACGCTCTCTTTGGAGGATTCTAGGCTTTCTCTGAAAGGCAGTGGCGAAGGAGGGAAACACTCTCAGCTTCTGGAGGAGAAGACCGGGACATCCCCTGTCTGGGACCCTGCAGGACTCTGGAGGGGCTGTGCTGTTTGACCCGCGGCTGTGGGCTTCCCTGCAGGATGTCCCCTCCTTCTTTAGGAGGGTAGCGAAGCCCAGGGTGGGGACACTCTCAAAACTCAAACTAAGCCCCAGCCGCCCCGCTCCAGTGCCGATGGTGGTCCAGCTGTGAGTGGGAGGTGGAACTGAGACCTCCAGAGCTCCCATCCCACCAACACCTCTGGTGCTGGCAGCGTTCAGGCACCAGAACTTCTCTTTTGGGGATGCCGGCTGCAGCACTGTAAGTAGGAAGGAATTTCTGCAGGTCTGTCGCTTTCTGAGCAGACTCTGCTCAGTTGAAGGTCCTCACCTTCAAGGAGTGGTGTCTCTCTTCTCCATGTCTTGGTCTTTTTCTTTCTCTGCCATCCCCTTGCCTCCAGCTGGTGTGGCAGCTCTGCAGGACCAAGCCTACTTTGTCCCTTGCAGTTTCTCCGTCTCAGCGCCTCACCTGTGCTTTGCCTCGGGTGAAGCCCTTCATCTCCAGCACCTTCGCTTCGGGCTTGGAAGAAAACCAGAAGAACCTTCAGCCCATTTTGCTTAATTTTTGGCGCCAGCGGGAGCCTTTTGGTAGATCCTTTGTGCTGTGGACTTGAGGAGTGGGTGAAGACAGGGAATGCCACCGGTTTTCAGGGGGGGGAGCGGGACATTCCTCCCTCCTTGGCCACCTGAAGAAGGACCAGTTCAGCCAGGCCAAGTGCAAGGTCCTATACCTGGGTCATGGCAATCGCAGGAACAAATGCAGGTTGGGCGGAGAGCGGCTTGAGAGCAGCCCTNCCCTGGTGGGGTTCAAGGCCAGGTGGGACGGGGCTTGGAGCAACCTGGGCTGGTGGGGGGTGTCCCTGCCCAGGGCAGGGGAGGGCACTGGGGGGGCTCTGCAGTCCTTTCCCCCCCAGCCGCTCGGTGTGCAGTGCCTGCGCTATGCCCGACAGGGGGCGTGGCCTAGGCCAGGGGGCGTGGGCTAGGCATGGGGGCGTGGCCTCGGGGCGCTGGGGCCGCCCGTTGCCATGGCGCCGGTGGGGGGGCGGCCCGGCCCCGCGCTGCATGGAGGCGGCCGCCGCCGCCCCGGTGGGTGCCCGGGCCTGGGGGTGGGGGTCACACACGGTGCCCAACGGCCCCCCCTCGCTCACGGCTGCTCTCGGTTCCCCCGCAGGCGGAGGCCCCGGTGCCGGCAGAGACCGTCCGCCGCTGGCTGCGGGCGGAGGGCGCCGACCCCGCCGCCCCGGCCGAGGAGCGGCTGGGCCTGGCCTGGCGGCTGCTGCGACGCGCCGAGGCCCGGCTGGGCGAGCTGGAGCGGCGGAGGGCCGAGGAGATGAGAGACGTAAGGGCCGGAGTTACCCCTCTGCTTTTTAGCCCGGCTGGGCCCAAACGCGCCCGTTTTTCCCCTCTTTTTGCAGCAGCAGCGGGTTCGTGGGCGCTCGCAGCCTAAAGCCGCTTCCCTCTTGCCCTCAGGAGCTGCCAGTTCCTCACCTTGGGGAGCCAAAGGGCATCTCCCCAGGTCAAGAGTCCCCAGCACCTCCCTGCCTCCATCCCCTCCTGCCTTCCAGACCTTTCGACCAAGTTTTTAACGTCCCCAAGCGTCACAAAGGCACAGAGGAGCAGTGTCCTACAAATGTTTGAGGTTATCCACAAAACAGGGGGATGGAGAGCGATTTGCACCAAGAACTTGCAGGCTGGGTGCTGGCAAACAGGCTGGGGCGTAGCGGTGTTTTCTGTGTTCCCAGGTGGAAAGCTACGTGGGCCACATCCGCAACCTGACGGAGGAACGGGACGCTCTCACCACCGAGTATGAAAAAGAAAACGACCAGCTCAGGCTCGAGCTGCGGCGGCTGCGGCTGCAGCAGGGTAATCCTTTCCCTCCCCAGCGCGGCCTGCGCAGAGGCGGGGGCAGGCAGTGGTGTACGGGTCTTTCAGCAGAGCTGGTGTAAAGCTGCTTTGAGAGCAGGGCAGCGTTTCTCAGTGCGTTCTGCTGGAGCAGCGTGCCTGGTACCTTGTTTGGGAGGTTGGCAGAAGCATTAATGAAATATTAGAACTGATTTGTAATCTACTTAGAGGTTCCTGTCTGCTTTTACTGTCCTTATTCCGTGAATCAGGCAGTTTCTCACTTCCCGTGGCTCTGTTGGTGCACTCGGTGTCTTCCAGAGGCTGTTTGAAGAACAGAATTGATGCTGCCGTTTGTTTTTCAACTCTAAATTAATTGGCAGTGACTCCTTAGGTAACTGAATGTCGAGCTGCATTCCCACTGAAATCAGTGAATTTGCCGTTGGCTTTGGTTTAGACAAAGTCCACGTGTCTTAAAACATCTTTGGAGGATGGTGATAAGTTTGTGACGGTGATTCCAAACTTGTCCCCTGTGCTTATTTCAGCATAGTCATTTTTTTTTTAAAACAAATTATTTCACTTCAAAAGATTTCCTTTCTTCTCAAACCCTGCGATCACTCCCAGTAAGGGCAGATATATTTTGTTGGGTTTAGTTCTTGATTTTCTCCAGCCTCCCTAATCTTCTGTTGTGCTTTGGGTACTGCTAATAGCAGCACACAGTTATCATTAACTTCTGCTGTTGTGGTGTGTGTTATCCTGGGCCTGAGGTAAAGTTGGGGGTGATAGCACAGCTTGCATAGTTTCTTTGTACGCACACTTTATTTGGGTCAGTAAATACAGGAATTTGGGGAAATTAGGTGCAGTTTTGAGTCTCTGTTCAGTTTTGGCCAGCCCCCAGCTTTCAGGGAGCGCGCCTGATGGGAGAGACTTTTCAGAGATGGGTGTACGCGAGCCCTGCCTGAAAATCTGGTTCCTCTGGGCATGTAAAGCCGTTGTTTAGTGTTGAAAATGCTGGTACACAGGGGTTTAAATGACTAATGAGCCTTCCCGAGCATCGCTGTGGCAGAAAGCTTTGTTACTGGTTCTTCTCTCCTCTTCCCCACGAGGTGGCAGGCAAATGATGAAAATGTCCCAAAACCTGGCTTCGCATTTATTTCCGCGTAGCGGCTCTGCTCCTTTGGACTTTTTCCATTTTTTAGGGATTTTTTGTGGCTGTTGAGCAAGGATTAACACTCGAATGGAAACACAAAACCGTGTCCATTACCCTGCCGGGTTGCTAATTGCGAGCAAGCTGTCCCCGAGGGGGTTTTGTGGCTCTGTGGCGCTTTGGTGCCATACAGTGTTTCTGTGCAGCTTTCTGGAGGAGTTTTCTTTGGGATGTCACTGTCAGACTTTGGTTTTTAAGACTTGTTATTGCCCTACTGATGGCATTAGCTGCCTTCCTGCGATATGCACTGATAATTTAGTGAGCTGGGCAGAGGGTGAAGCCCTTTTCCAGCAGGCTGTCCTCTGCAGTGTGGGATGCCAGCCCCCGTGTGCTTTGGGATGCTCGTAGATTGTTTTCTTGAGGGACTGGCCTTTTGCTTCGCAGCTCAGCCTCTTCACTGGAAGAAACTCTGCCCATCTCTGCTGCTGCTGCTTTCTCAAAGACTTCTGTCAGGCCTTTGTCGGCGCCGGGGCTCTACCGTAACCTCTGCTGCAGGGTTCGGTGCTGCATCGCTGTGTCTATTCCCTGGGCCTCTGCTTTTCATCAGAGTTTGTGTAAACTACCCCAGAGGTGCCTCCTGAGCCCTGTGGGGTGTAGGACAGGCTGAAGGTCTTGAACTGAGAGAGCTGAGATTGTTCAGCCTGGAGAAGAGAAGGCTCCGGGGAGACCTTGGAGCCCCTTCCAGTTCCTCAAGGGGCTCCAGGAAAGCTGGGGAGGGACTCTGGGTCAGGAAGGGGAGCCATGGGATGAGGAGAAAGGGTTTTACACTAAACGAGGGGAGATTTGGATGAGATGTCAGGCAGAAATTCTTGGCTGTGAGGGGGGTGAGCCCCTGGCCCAGGTTGCCCAGAGAAGCTGTGGCTGCCCCATCCCTGGAGGGGTTCAAGGCCAGGTTGGATGGGGCCGGGAGCAGCCTGGGCTGGTGGGAGGGGTTGGAACAAGATGATCTTTCAGGTCCTTTCCAACCTAAACCATTCTATGGACTAGAATTTGGTTGTCCTTTGAGTCTTACTCCCCCTCTTCTTTTTGTGGGGCGGCTGGTTGGCTTTAGTAGGGACAAGATGTTACTGCAGGTGGGGCTGGAGAAGGGTCTCGTGGAAAGGCAGACCCCATTCTGCTGGGATTGTCGAACAAAACGTGGGCAAGGCAAGAGCAGAGGATGGTGATAGGGAGCTTTTGGGAAATGGTAACAAGTTCAGATGGAAAAGGGCAGTTGAGGACAGAGCCTGAAAAGGAGGGGGCTGACCTGCGAATGGTGAGGTGCAAGTGGCCGGGATCCGTCCTGACCTGGCTCGTAGGAACAGTCGGGAGTCCCAGCTCTGGAGAGCTGCGGGGTGGGGAAGGGAAGAGGCAAAGGCTTGGGTAAATGCAGGACATCACTTGGATGGGCCCTCAGGGCTGAGCGCGCTCCCTTTTCCTCGAGCAGCCAAACAGATCAGAAGCTTTGCTTGGTCTGAGGATCGCTGGGAGCAATGAGATCTGCTAAAAGCTGTTTCTGGTGAGAAAAAGTAAATTTCTGCTTACACGTTTACTTCTTGCCTCAAACGGGCTTGAAAGGTTACTCTAGAGAGCAGGCACTGCAGGTTTTGTGTGGGGCTATTGATCTGAGCTTTACCTCATTTGGTACCTCTGCCCAGAGTGAAATTTTTCCTTTCCTCGAGGCAGTTCATAACCTGTTTCCGATGGTTCTTGTCAAATTCGCATCGGTGTTTTTGGAGGGCAAATCGATAGCGCATGTGCTGCATTACCAAAAGCCTTTCTGAAAAACACACATAACTGTAGTACAGCGCTGTTGAAGGCTTGCCTTGATCTGTTTAAAAAGTGAAACAAAAAGAAGTAAATAGTTGTAGGCTGATCTTGTTTGTTGTAACAGCTGCACTGCTTAAAACATACCCAGCACGGACCAGAGGATGCAGCTTCTGTGGTGGGTGTGAGGATACCAGCGAACTGCTTATCTCTGAGAAACTTCCTGGGGTAAGACACCTTTGCGAATGTAAAATCCCCTTCCAAGGAAGCGAGCGTGCAGAGGTGGTGCAGGAGGTGCCTCCTCGCAGGAACACGTCAGCGCAGCGGTGTCACACTGCTCCTACGAGGTGTTTGCCCTTCTCAGATGGGACACGTTGGATGTGCTAGGGAAAGTGTTTGAGTTACTCCTATGAAATTCATGGGTTTTTACTCCCCTCGTCCTCCCTAATCTTTTTTCCTCTTCAGCCTGGGGAAGATATCTAGATCCTGTTAATCCAAACTATACTGTTGGTATTGTGTTGCAGGGGAAATACTTGCACGCAAAGCTGTCAGTGTAAGAGCCACCATATGAGATCAGAGCATTGGTCCTACGGGAAGATGGTTGTCCCATTTCTGGCTAAAAAGAGAGGAACTTTTAGCTTATTTTACACGGGATTTGGCAAAACTATGGGAGGAAATTGCAAGGCAGGTTGGAGGCAAGGGGGAATTCAGTCAAATATGAGCTGTGGGCTCTTTGTAATGCATATGGAGCAAGTGGCCAGCTATTTTTAAACTGCAAACCGCAATATTTTGTTCTGCTTTATGCAGGAAAGCTGCAAGTCAGCCGTGTTTGACCCCTTCATTGAACAAGCTGTAATTTGTAACCACGGGGGAAGGCGAACGGGAAACCGCAGGGTGTTTTCCATCCATAGGGCTGGACAGAGCTGGCTGCGAAGTGCAAAGTGGAAACACGCGATTGATTTGAGCCTTAGGATGTGATTGCACTGGGTCCTCTGTTAAATCCAGCGTATGGAAGTGAGGAACACACTTGTCCAGAGCTGTGTGTGTATCCTGTGTAACAGCGTGAGGAATATTTGCTCTGATTAACTTTAGGTGTCTAACTCTAGCTCCTTAAGCAGTGAAAGAGTGTGATTATCCCTCCTTCCTCCATATGGAACACACAATTCCCCCCAATTCCCATCCTACAGCACTTGGAAACCTTTATAATCTAGTTTGGGCTAGAAAATGGGAGCAGGGTTTGTTGGTTTTCTTTTCAATATGAATTAAATAGCGAGGTTTTGAAAACCGCTTCCAAAGCTTAACAAGCTACTGGATGCAGTGCAGGGGTTGCTGCCCTGACCACGCAGGAGACCAAAGGTTCCTCGTGTGGCAGATAAATTTCCAACCATGTAAACGAGGGGCTATTTCTAACCACCGGTTGTTGCACAAATACAACGGTGCCAACATTGTCATCATCTATTTGCCTTGGAGGCCATTGAATCTTGATCTTTTTCCCAGTACAGAGTCTTCCGAGCGATAATTTTGGGATAAATGGTGAAGAATTGACAGTTTAATTCTGAAAGGATTTTTTTCTCCTTTAATTCTACAGGACACCTTCAAACAACAGATCTGAGTTGCCAGAAGCAGTCCTTAGCCCGGGTTTGTAGCTGGTTTTGGAGGAACGGGTCAGGAGTGCAGTTCAGGGAGTGATTTCTAAAGGATTTTCAGAAATACTAAGAGTCCCTTTGTGCCCACGGAAGCTGCTTCTCCAACTTGTTGGATCCTTGCCGTGCTTTCATACCGTATCGCACAGGATCCAACACCCCAATCTCCACCACGGGCTGCACACAATGCTCCAGGCGCTGCTCTGCATCGCTGCTGTGCGTGGGGAAAAATAAGATATTCGGATCCACCTCCCTACCAGACAGTCCTTAGGGAAATAGTGATGCTCTGCTTATAGGAGTGATGCGGTGTTTTGTGTCTCTTCCTCCAAAGAAAAGGTTCATGTGATTGCCTGTCCGCCTTGTTTCTCTCAATGCCTTTTTAATCTCTTGTTTAATTGCCACCAAATTGTATTAAGGGGTAAAAGGGTTGTGGATAACCAGGTTGGTGAAACTTGGCCAACACGTAGAGGAAAATGATGGCAATAACTCTCCCATTTAAAGCAAGGCAGGAGAACCCAGTCTGGATGGAGCAGGTCCCATCACTTGCTGGGCAGGCAGGGCGGTGGATGTGAGCAGAAACTTTGGGACAGTGGGAACAGGAGGCAGCAAGGGAGGTGGGAAGCAGGAGAAGAGACTAAATGTTTTATGAGCTGCTGGTGAGCTCCAGGGCTGTTGTGGTGGGGAGTGTGTAGAGGAGCCAGGACGCAGATCCGGAAGGAATTGGGCTTGCTTTGTTCCTCTGCTCACAAAAAGCCTTGTCTTGCAGAAGCCCAGCTGAAGGAGGTGGAGGAGATGCTGGAACAGGAAGGCTTGTCCGAAATAGCTCACAGTAATGCCAGCGAACAGATCGCTTATTTACTGGTAGAGAGAACGACGCTGCTGGAGAAACTGGAGATCGCAGATGAGAAGTTGAATTCCTGTAGCTGCATAGACAGGCTGTGTGCGGCACAGCTTCAGGTACCTCCTGCTGCTCAGCCTGGCTGAAAACGCCTTGGGGAAAAGATTGTCTTTGAGATATTTTTTAAAAGTAAAATTATTTCTCCTATCTATGAGGGCACTGGGGATTCTTAATGCTGAAGTTGATTTCTTTATTAGTTTTCATGCATGTGTAGTTACACTTGATTCGCTCCCACATCTTCTCTAGGGTTAGTTTTAACGGAGCAAATGTTGAAGAGTTTGCGATAGAGTTGGTCTGAAGATCTTCATTGGGTAATGATGACTTTCTACTAATCCAGATTTCCTGATGATCCAGCATTTAATTCCAGATGACTGAGTTCCCCAGAAAATTACTAATTTAAGAAAAAAACCTTTCCCTATACTTTAGGTGAGATTAAAACTCTTTCCTTGTCTTTAGCTGCTGAGCTAGAGGATGGAAGTTGAGCAATCCTCTGTTTGCACAGTTCAAGAAATAAATTTCACAGGATGACTGGATGATTGGCAGGCTAGAGAGAACCATCCATGTCTTGACTTCTTGCATTCCGAGGTCGGGATGAAGGAAGCTGACAAATGGTGGAGGAGCAACAGCTACTGTGTGTTGGAGAGGCAGTTTGGGACCCATCACCTCAGTTAGGGACATCTCCCTCCCACCAAGGTCACCGATTGAGGTGGATCAGGAACTGGTTGAAAGGAAGNGGCCATTTCACACAGCTGGAGGCTGTGTCTTGTCGCTGTTTCTCCCTCATTGCTATTCCTCCTGGCCTCATCCGTAACAGTTCTGACAGCAATGGCTGTTGGATGTACAGGAGCGTAAAAATTGCTACGCTGGGTCAGGTCTAGAGCCTGTTTAGCCCTGCAGGATTTGTGATACAGAGCATTAAGTTGTCTTCTTTTTCCCCACTCTCCTTCTGCCACTTCAGAAGTGGCCAGGCCAGGTTGTCCCCCCGGAGGGAGAGGGGTTGCTCCTGCCTGGGGACCCAGTGGGTGAGCTCAGGGGGGGAGGCTCCAGGCTGCGAGGGGGGCACGAGAGGGCCAGGAGCTGCAGCCCCGGCAAAGAGCAGCCAGCCAGGATTCACGGGAAAGCCCTCCTGGGGACAGAGGGGACCGGCAGGGGGGTTTGGTGACCTCCAACGTGGCGTTGGCTGGGGCACAAGCAGGTGGAAGACCTGCAGACAGACCGCTTCACTGCTGTCTCATCTTCAGTCGCTACCTTGAACTTTCTACGGTTTTTAGTTTCTAGTTTTTCATTCTGATAAAACTGGTTTGGAGTTGAGAAGCCTCTTGGTCTTTTTTGGGCGAGCTCGCTGAAGGAGGGAGGCTCGGCAGACCCGCTGCGAAGCTGCTGAACGTGCTCTGGGCTGCGTTGCACCGTCTGACCAGGAGCCAAATGCAAAACCTCAGAAGACGGGTTTATAGGAGGGCAAATATGCCGTGACAGTTCATCACAAATGCTCCCCTGGCCTCCAGCGGTGTGTAGTGTCTGTACCAGAGGTGCTCTTGAGCCTAATTATCCTTGAGTAATTTTTATTCTCCCCCGAGCAGTTTTCTTAATATCATCAACATCTTGTAGCGAGGACTTCAGCAGTTCAGCCACTGCCACATGAAGTTCCTCTGTCTCAGCCTGCTGTCTCCTGGCTCCGTTCAATGTTCTCCAGCTCTTGTATTAATGCTCAGGGAACAATTGCCTCTTTATCTGCCTTTTCTGTGCCACTTGGGATTTTACCGACCTCAAGAGCATCCCTTTCTGGCTGGAGGGCCCTACTCTGCCTAACTACTGAAGCGCTGGGTGTCGCTCAGGATTCACCCATGGTACAATAACACCTTTGGGTGTAAAGATCCACCTTGGAATCAAAGAATTTGTTTGAAGTGAGGAAGAGAATCTTCCCTGATGTGCTGCCTCCTGCTCTTGGATAGAAAACATCTCTCTGCAAATCCCGAGTAATCTGCCCTTGAATCCCTGTTATTTGACACAAATATTTGCTGGAAACACACCATTTTTTTCCCTTGAAGCATTGTGAGAGGAACCCCACTGTAGTTAAAAAGGGGAAGCAGAGCTTCCAATGAAATACCAGTTAACCATGTCTTTTCCTAAGCATTTACCAGCTGGGATTGGATTTGCTCTTCCTTTGGAGCCACGGCTGAGCCAGGGAAGTGGGGCCAGGGCAAACGGAGGACGCAGTTGCCCACAGGTTTAGGGTTGTATCCAAACCTCGCACGGAGCTTCTCAGTGAGGGTGCAGCTGAGCTCTCCTAGCAGTCCCCTCGCAGGACCGTTCTTTCCAACGATCCTGCGATGAGCGTGTTTCTGTGACAAGAGTGTTCTTGACTCCTGGGTGAAGCTGGAGAGAGCGTTGGTGCAGCTGGGCTGGGTGAAGGGCAGAGCCAAGGCAATCCTGTACGTGGAGATAACGCAGGGTCTCTCCGGGTGAAGAACAATGTGGTGTTTATTTGAATTCCTCCTGGTACCTGGTGCCAGAGTCCCCTAGTAGATAGACAGGGCTGTAAATACCTGATTTTTACCCACTTCACATGCAGCTGTTTCGAGGAATGAGACTTTGTAAAGGGAAATGTACTCTTGAGTGATCAAAACACGTTCTAAGATTAATGCTCCTCGTCGCTAATCAAACACAACTTCTTTGCAGTTCTTATACTGGACATCTTTCTTTCTGTGTTTTTAAAACCAGGTGAGAGACATACTGGAGATCTATTTCCCAGGAAAACAGTTTCTCTAGAGCAGACTGTTTATTCTCCCTGGATGAGGTCATTGCTGCCTGTGCTTGTGAACTAGAAGCTGTTGATTAAGCACTCCATTGTCTGGGGTAGCATCACACTTGTTTTACGGAATCATTAGAGCCGCAGCAGTGCTACAGGTTAATAGGTCAATTGCTCTTGTTACTCTGTTTACTGGAACGTGTAGCCTTTCTTATTCTCAAGTGACCTGTTATGTACTTGTTTCACTCTTAGACCGAAGGTCCAGATACGTTCCTGTCTGTTACAGAAATTAATGCAGCTTTTAGCTGGACTGCTCAAGCATAATTGTTTATTTTTTTGATGCATCCTCGCTTATGCAAAAAGCCAGGGTAGAAACATGTGTCTTTGTGTAGTCGTCTCTGATGTATACGTGAGGAAATGCCTTCTGAGCTCTGCATGTGCAAGCACGCTCACCTCTCTGGAGCCAAGGGGGAAGATATTAATGACAACCCACCTCCTGAGGGTTAGCACATCCTTGATGCTGGTTCCTGTGTGCTGGCTGCAGGGGAGCAGGGGTCTGTTAACTCGGTAAGTGGTTCAAGAGAGGGGGATGTAAAAAAGTGACCAGCGTTACCCTGATAAAGTGAGTCAAGCCCACTCGGTCCCAATACATTTCTTTGCTCAAAGCTGAGCCCGCCGGCTCTAAAAGGAAGATGCCAAGGAGATCACAGGTTTAAACCCCCCCCCCAAAAAATGAACCCACAGAGTTCCCAGTAGCAGCTGAGACAACTAAGGGATTCTCACGAGGATTTAGGATAACTCTGGTTGAAACATTCTTTTCAAATATAAGATATGATTACAAACCCCCTTCTAATCAAGATATGTTGAAACAGAAAATCCTACACACGGTGTCTAAGGATACGTGGCAGTGTGTGTTCTGGTGGTGTTGATTTATGAAAATACCTTTCTTTGCAAGGATGAGTTTCACCACATTCATCAGACATTGGAAGATGAACTCCGACAGCAGCATGAATCCCCGCAGCTTACGGGAGAGACAATGAACAAGGTAATGTATTTGCACATTTTCTTGCTGATGACGTGGCACACAGTTGAGCTTTCCAGTGGTGGGTCTGTTCTGGGACGTGCTGGGAGGTTTTTTATCGTTTTTAGCTGTTGGGATGTGAGTGAGCTCTGAACTTCAGGCTGCGCACATCAGCCTGGTGCTATGCATGAGTTAATCGCTTCTGCTGAGGGCCAGGGTGAACATCTCACCAGCTTTGGGTCAGGGCTGGCTTGTAAGCACTCGCCTGCCTTTAATGATGAGTCCAAGAAATGTCGTTGGAGATCAGTGGATCAAAGTCAAGGTGGGGAGGAACAGCTCTTTTTGTACCAGCTGAAATGACTTTTCTGCAGGATCACAAGTCAGTGGGAGCAGGGTCTTCTCCTGCACCCTGGGAGGAAGCGCAGACAGAAGGATGAGGTCAGCGGTGCCGGGGTGGCCTGGGGCCAGCTCTGGCCACAGCCACGGGACCACGCGCTTTCAAAATTGACTTGTCCTTGGAGCAAACTCTCACGGGATGTGGTGGAGCCCTCTGCTTTGAAAACACTTACGTATCGTGTGTTTGAAAACGTGTCTTGATTGATGGCATTGTTTCAGGGAGGGGAAACCAGAGCCTTGTGTAGGGCAGCAGCCACGGCGTGCTGCTCACGCCTGCTTTTTGGCACGTGAATGTGGTGGAGAGAGTTACCCACTGCGTGTCTGTCCTCTGCCTCTGCAGTGCCTTCTGCTTTCTGTTAGCGTTGCCACCCTTGTTCTGACGGGTCAGTAGTGCGGAGAGGGAACCTGCCTTGGTCACATCACCAGGAGGGTTGTCTCGTTTGTGCTGGAACATTAGCCATTGTGTTTCAGTTCTACAGGGAAGAGCTGGAGAGGGAACAAGCGTCACGAGCAAGAGTTGAACAAGATCTGGACGAGGCCACACAGAGGCTGCTGATGGCCCAGGAGGAGATCCAGAGGTTGGCAGATGAACTGGATGCACAAAGAAAGGAGCAGAGCAAAAGAGGCAAGTGCTTCTCTTGTGGCTGCTCCTAATTATTGGCCTGCACTTGGCCCACCCCTGGTTAGCGTCAGCCTTGGACTTCTCACCCAGGGGAGTTGGAGGCAGGGTCCTCTCTGCATGTCGTGTGGAGAAATCAGTGTCTGATGTTAGCCTGGTGCCTAGGAGATCTGAATGCAGTCATTAACAGTCACAAATCAATTAATTCTGAGTGGGGAAATTTGAGACATGGGGTTTACCTGATCTGTGATTCCAGCAGCAGTGTCTTGGGTGAATTCTTCTTCCTGGCTCGTATATAGGGAGAAATTCATGTCCCAGGAGGGGACGGAGAGGAAATGATGACTTGATCCAGAAAGAGTTGGTAAAATACCGCGTACGCGGTGTTAGCAGAGCTGCAGTGCTCATCTGCGGGCTCTTCAGATGCTCTGTTTGGGATGCTCCCTGGTTATGAGTTGTTATCAAGTGCTCTCAACTGGGGCTCATCAGCAGTCTTGAAGCGACTGGTTAGATTCTTATCACTGCTAGTATTTGCTTGACCTCCTTATTGAAATAGCTGTTGTTGACCAGCCCTTAAGTATTTTTTCTTTTTTTTAAAATACTGACTGTAAAAATAAGCAGTTTTCTGCAGAGAAATCAAACTACTTGATAAAGCTCCTACTGGAGTGCTCCCTAAGGCCAGGCGCTTCACGGCTGCCTCCTACAGGAGATTTCCCGAGCAAAACACTTGGTTTCTGGATGCTTTTTCGCTGAGTTACTTACATTGTCCCAAAATCTGCGATGCAGAATTTCAGTGAAGAACAGCGAAACGTGATGAGATAGCATGTTCCCGCCCCACGTGCCTTTGCAGAGACTGACTCGCTTAAGCAGAGCGGTACCACCTGAGCGTGGTCTACGTGTGAATGGCAGGTCCTGATGCTGACCTCGCAGCTCAGACCTAGCTAAACCTCCCCGCCAGCCTCCAAACCCGTCGTTTACATCCTTTTAATCAAAGGCAGGGAAACAAGCACTCCGCGGGCAGCTGCTTTGTGTTATCGATTGATGCACACGTGTCCCTGGGGACGGAGCGAGCGTTGCGTTGCAGCCTCCGAGCAGTGCTGCTGCTCCCGATCACCGACGGGCTGCAGCCTCCAGCTCCTCTCAGTGGGTCGCAGCCTGCCTGGGGAAACCTGGCTTTTGTAGTCTTCTTAAATATCAAAGGAATAGAAGGCTTTCCAAACGGTGAGTAAGGGTTTAGTGCTTGTCGTGTCTGTGTGCTTTATTATGCTGTGAGTCTTAGTGTGCAAAATTAGCGTTGTAACATCTTAGCGACTGTCCCTGATGATGTACATCTGCATGCCTTCTCCCGACGAGCTTCAGAGCCATCTATCTGCTCTGGAAATAAATTGAATTTCTAATAAAAACCCTAAAGTGATATCTCTGATCTTTAGTAAAACTCCACTTAAATGGTGTATTTTGGTTCAATGATAACTTGCAGCCGCTTGTTGGTATTGAAGAGAAATTGCTCCTGGCCAATTTGGAGCCCAGTTACTGGGCTTTGGTGATGGTGATTAGAGATTTTAAATTGTGTGCTTAGCTGTCTGCTGCTTTAATTTTTTTTTTTAGTTTTCCTTCAACTCTGTATTTAACAAACTGCATTAAAAATGTTATTGTTCATAAGCATACAAATGAACTGCCACAGCAAAACTGTCTCTCTGTTGTCCTCGTAGGATCGGCCTCATGCTCAGCCCTGCAAGCCCCTGAGAGCTGGGAAGAAGGGGAGAGCGAAAGGAGAGAAAGCGGTAAGTCACCCTATTTATAAGCGGAGAAGATTCAGAATTTTATAGAGGCTTTCTGTAGTAGTAAACAGGATTTTCAGCAAAATGAACGCTTCAGCAGAAGGTGTTCCTTGCCTTTTATTTTAAATTATAAAACTCAAAGTCCAATATCAAAATCCTTGTTTGAAACAGGCAGTTGGGGTTGTAGATTTTTTTTTTGCCAATCGGGACCAAGAGAGTAGGTATGGTTTTATTTTTGCTTGAACAAAAGTCAATTTAAGCTGGAATCCCCTGTGCCCAGCATTAAGATGAAAAGGGAAAAGTCTTTGTTCACCTTTTCTGTAAGGAAAACTGCCTTCTCGCTAGTTTAACTTAGATTTAGGATGCTAGTGTATACTCAGACACGTTTCCATCGGTGTGCTCCTAATACAAACATCTTTTCCTGTTTCTTGCACTCAAAATACTTGAGAGCCTGCGTTAATTGGTGTGATGGTTCCATATGTTTATAGATTTAGATTTCGAGGATTGAGGATCAACCGTAATTTTTACTGTACTGTCCGTGTCATAAATATTTATACCAGCACAGTACTCATACGTTAACTGTGATTGTGTTTCTGCTTGCAGCAAATTATTAATTTTATGATGAAAATAAGAAATGTGGGGGTTTGGGTTTTTCAGAACTTATCCTAACTGTGAAACTCATATGTAAATATCTGAGGTAGAAGCATTTTCCGTGACCTAGAGGTAAACTGAGTCCCTGGAATAACTATGTGGAGACGGCTGTGCTGCTGCTGAACCTGGATCTCCAGAAACAGAAGCCTCTCCTGTTTGAGTAGGAGAGCGTGTTCCCATCTGTACAGGGGACTCCCCTCTCTGCTGTCGCGCGCATCCACCTGGACATGAGGGCAATGCAATTTTGGAAATCTTATTCATGTGATAGCTCTCCTCCGAGTTTGGCCAAGGGCCAAACTGTTGTCGGTGACCAGGTTTTTTTCTGTTCTGAACAGACAGGACTGAGCTGCAGAAGGTCATGGAGCACAACAGCAGACTGGACAAGGAAATCCTGGCGCTGCGAGCACGGGTCCAAACGCTCGACTTGGAAAGAAAAGCGTTCCTCGATCTGGTGAGTACCCGTCTCCTGCTGCTGGATCTCCTGGCCTGCCATGGCACTAACGAGCCTCTGCGTAGCCAACACTCCTGGGCTGGCTCCTGACGTTCGGTCCTACTCCTTAAGCTGCCCTGCTCTATTTCCCCTCTCTTGTCTATCGGGAGTCTTGCCAGAGCTGCGGTTCTCGTGCTTCATGGCTCATGGAGTAATAAAATTTCGGAAGTGGGCAGAATAAATAGGATCATAGAATCACAGAATGGTTTGGGTGGGAAGGGACCTTAAAGACCTAGATCCACCCCGCACTAGACAGGGACACCACTAGCAGGGACACCTCCCCCAGCCCAGGCTGCTCCAAGCCCCGTCCAACCTGGCCTTGAACCNGCGTGTTGAGCTTTTCACCCGCCAACACCCCCACGTCCTTCTCCTCAGGGCTGCTCTCCAGCCATTCTCCACCCAGACAAAGAGTGTTTTAAAGCAGCTGCTGTTACTGCAGCCCTGAAAAAATTTCAGCTCTTGTAGCATCATTCTGTGCAGGAAGAGTGCGATAGTTCACCAAACGCAAAGGGTACATGCTCAAACCGAGCGTGTGCTCCGGGGCTTGCATCATAGAGACCCAAAATCCATGTTTTCCTGTGCCCGGCGTACAGGATCAGCTGGATGCGTTCTGTTAACAGCCAATGTTTGCACAAAATCAAGTGGGTAAACAGACTAAGCAACGTTTGTACCTTGTCTTGGGAACTGTTAGTAAAAACAGTGAATAAATTTAGTCTAAAACCCCAAACTAGCTATTTTTAAAACAGTTTTTAATTGATGCTCGTGTTTTGATACCTCTCAGCCTCTTTGGCTCTTTAATGTGTCTGTGTTGGTTTGTGCAGCAGAAGATAAACTTAGTCCTTTTCATTTTGTGTGGGCTTTAAGAGGATAACTTACTATTACATTACTATTAGTTAAATGCTTAGTATTATATGACTCTTAGTTAAATGCTTGATGGGATAAATTTAGGATTCTCTAAATGCAATAATCTTTTCAAGATGATTCCTTTCGGAGATTGCCAATTGTGAATTCATGCAAGAATCAGTTTCCCATTAAAATGTGCCATTTGGCACAAATTCTGTTTCTGTTCTGAACTCTTGAATTCTCTCTGGGTCCTTCAGCAGGTGTCCTTGGTTGCCAGCAGCCTGTAATTACTTACCCCAGCCCGGCACAGATAGCTCTGCTGCTGTCTTGCAGGTCTCGGGGATTAAAATGAGTATTTTTAAATTAATAGAAGTATCTCTGAGAATACCATGCCCATCTCTTAACAGTAATGTCCAAAACTTCATTTCTTGAGTATAATTTATTCACACTTGAGGATTGAAAAATTTTAGTATGTAGTTCTGTTTCTTGCATTTAAAAATGTTGCTGGTTCTTCCTTAGCGTAGTGTCTAAGCACGTCTGTAGTCTCACGCCTCCTATTTACAGGACAATCTGTTCCTGGGTCTGCAAAAAAAAATTATGTAGTTCATATTCCTCGGTTTACTTTTTTTTTTTTTCAAATAACATTTTCTTTTCTTTAAGACATTACTTTTTCAGTCACTATGTGTATATACACACGTATGTGTATATATATTTTTAATATATATTAAAAAAAAGAGAAATATGTACACACAAAAAACATACAGATTATGTAAGGTATTGTTTTCTCTGTACAGAAAGGGAAGGTAGCCAGACTGAGCTCGCTTCTAACCAAGCACGTTGCTAAGCTAAAAGTTAAATTACCTTTAGTCCTTAGGAATGAGGTTTAACTCTTGGCATAGCCATTAGAAAACGGCGATTTTTGATTTTTAGAAGCTGAAGGTGTACATTATTACGAGGCACAGGAGTTCTGCATCCTGAAGTCTCTTTTTCTGCCGGGAGTCGTGGGCAGCAGGGCCAGGAGCCGCCTGGCCAGTGGGCTCTGGCTTGGTGGTCTGTGGGACGCTGACCTCCCCCCTGCCCCGTGCTCCGCCACTGAGCCCAAACCCTGCAGGACCTGCTGTCCGCGTGGCGCGAGTGGGCTCTGCGGGTGCCTCTGGGGCTGGATGGAGGCGTAGCACGAGGCTGAAGAAAGGGGAAATGCTGAGAAGGTGGGGTGTGAAAGCTTTGCGAGGGCTGATCGCTCCAGAGCCTAGCAGTGCCGTCGAATCTGATAAAAATGATAAACCTGGGACACCAAAGGTCCGCAGAACCTGCTCAAGGTCCCCGGCATTGACTGTGTGAGGCTCGGGTGGCATCCGCGTGAGCACGGGATTATACCTGCGTCTGATGAAGGTGAGCACTGCCCGCGGGAACTCACGAACACCCGTCCAGGAGCCGCCGCAAAACGACCCTGCACTTCCAGTAAATGTCCGGGTCGGCCTCACAGCTGTTGCTCCAAGCGGTAGCCAAGAGCGAGTGTGCGAGGGAGTGACTGCGTGACGGGAACAATAACCTGCTAATAATATTATCTTGATTCCATCGATAACAGCAAAGACTAAAAGGTGTCCTCAGAAACAGTGGTTGTGAGCTGTCTCCCCCTCTGCACTCTGTCCCCTTCGGTAAAAGGGAGCCTACAACATGTGCGTGATCAGTAGTTGAAATAAATGAAGAAAGATCGCTTACCCCTTAGTGGAGCGTGGCATTCCCCCTTTTACTGCTCTTTACCCCTCTAAATAGTCTGAGGCCACCTAGCTGGAGCAGCCCCGTGATCTCGACCAGCCCCTCCAGCCGAGTAGTTAGTATTAATAAATCTGCAGTTTATCTACAGCAAATTTGAGGGGAATCTTCATTTTCAGGCCAGCAAGATGAACGTTCACCCAAAATAAAAGTGTTTTCCTTTTGAAGGTTGAACAGCTCAAAGAGGAGATCTGTGAGTATCAGAAGAGGGAGAAGCAAGGACTTCCATTGCCTGCGCCAGTTGAGAGTGAAGAAGTCGCACGGTGCTCGCTGCAGGTATTTTCAAGGGCTTTTTCACAGAATCCCAGACCGAGAAGAGCCTGGCCCCATCCTCCTGACACCCCCCCTGTCAGTATTTATAAGTGTTGATAAGGTCCCCCCTCAGCCGANTTATTTGCCATTCTGGAAAGTGAGTCGAGCAAACAGGCCCCACTCTGCATTTCGTAATGCCATAATGAAGACGTGCGGCTTGTAGTGCAGGAAGGGTTGTGTTCTCCTTTCTGTGTATGTGAGTGCGTCCTGTGCCGGTGCCACGCAGGACTTAAGTTGGGCCGTGACAAGTACACTAACGTGCAGAGCATGTCAGTTCGCGTAAGCTAAGACCCACTAGTGCCTTCGTATTACCACTTCTTGGGGAGTTTTTGGCTGGTGGATTATCTAATGCACATAGAAGTAGGAGATGTAGTTCCTGTTTTCTGGTCGTCATGTCTATTTATTCCAAAGCTGCTCAGTTACCTTTGGAATCATGTCGTGCTAAGATTTCAGTCTTAATTATGCGCTAACTTTTCATTTGCTCTTCAGTCGCAGGGCGCAAAGGATGAAGGGAGGGTTGAAGGAGACCACGATTCAGGCAAAGCCGGCTCCAATCAAGACGACAGATATCAGAGTGGTGAAACACTCCATAGGAGGTGAGCAGTCTAGAAATCCTTCTTCACCTGTTGCATTTTCATGGAGGTATTTTGGGGCTCTGGTTAGTGGTATTCCGTCTTGCAGAGTGCATGTAGGTATTGGGTTCTTTAGAATACCCTTGGGTACCAGCCTTGTTCCTCTGCTCCCAGATCAGAAACTTGGGAGGTTATGCAGTCCTGTGTGGGTCTGTAGCCCTCAGCATCAAAAATGCGGGCTGTTTTCTGCCACTTTTTCCAGTTAGTTGGTTTTCTAAAAGAATAAGATTGGGGGTTTGTGGCTCTTGGCAGGTAAAAGTTTTGATTTCAAAATTGTTTTGTCTCTGGGAAGACTCCTCTGGATTCGGTTGCTCTCCAGGAGTGTACCGAGACAACTTGGCTTTCAGACTTTAATATGTAAGCTGGCATTTTTAAGGCAAGTCAAAACTTCATTCTCCCGTGGCCTGCTCAGGAAGCTGCTGCTGCGCCTCCTCTGGCAGGTTCATGGAGGAAAGGGCGTCTGATCCCATCCCTCTGACTCTTTTATATCCCTTCAAATGCCCACGCCTGTTTCTCCACCTTAAGCAGTTGAATTTTCCATTGTCTCTCTGCTGTTGGCATCGTTGTGCCTGACCAGTTTTCTCCCCAGACCTTCATCATTACTTGTGTAGAGCCCACCACCCTTCCCATGCATCACCACCTAAATAAGAGCAGGGAGAGGTCATGCTGGGTGGGAGGTTTGAAATTAGCAGGAGAGAAATATTCCATAGTGGAAAACACATTGGCTCCTCCTCACCAGTGATGAGCGGTTTGGATGTGTGTTGATGCATTTACATAGCAGTTCTAGCCTTGGAGGTGTCCGTCTTTGGTGCGTAGGTGCCGAGAGGTGGTTGAGGACATCGAGGGCAGGAATTCACAGCTCCTTCACAAGCTGCAGGAACTGGAGCTGCAGCCCGAGGATTTGGTTGAGCACAACGAAGAGCTGGAATCGATTCTGGGAGAGACGCAGATCCAAAGCAAGCAGGAGAAGGAACAGCTTGAGAATGAGGTGGAGGGACTTCACCAGAAAGTAAGTAAGGAATAGAAAAAATACAGGTTGGTTTTGTTTAATCCTAGCTGCTTTTCTTTCTGCTTATCGATTGGTAAAATAAAATTATGTTTGACCTAAACCTGCATGCTGCTTTGTTTAGTTTGACAAGAAATACAACTAGTAAAATCTGCCAGTTTCAGAAAAGAGAGGAAAGGAGGAAAAAATTCCGGCAGTGAGCAAATGACACTTGCTTGGAGGTGCAGATTCCCAGTGTTACAGCAGCATAGTCTTTTCCAGGTCCTGTCCCCCTCCTTGGTGCCTGGGCAGGCAGAGTTAGTTACTAACATCCCTCTGCACCCACAGGAGTGAGATCAAACTGCCCTCCCTTCCCTACAGCCTCTCTGTATGTGGGGGCTGTGCACCCTTCCGTTTCTTGGCTCAGCTGAAGCAAAGCCTTTTTATTTCACATTCAAGTTGTATCTTTTTTCCCTCTGGAGCTGTGTCTTCTGAATCGCTTGTCGCTTAGAAGTTCTTATTTCCCCTGGGAGGCTGTCCTGGATGGCATCAGTGCGCCTGGTGGAGTTTGGTGTCTGTCTCCTGCAGAAACTGCTTTTCCACGTTGGACGGTTGTTTCTTTTGTCTGTGGTTCCTGCTGAAAAGCAAGTTCCAGGAAGCCTCAAGTCCTCGTGAGGCTTGGAAGAGAAGCGAGAGGTTTTCCTGAAGCCCATGAGTTGTCCCTTAACCTGGCACCCATGACAGAAGTCCAAGCTTTGACTCGAATCCCTAACCCCTCTCCAACAGATGACAGCGGTTGGTGTGGGACACTGGTGCTCACTGACCCCAGGGAAGGTCACCAGTCAAGCATGCTGATGCCGAAAGATTGTGGGTTTGGCTTTTCCCCAAGTGCAGCATCTTGGAGAGCTGTCAGCCCACCTGACAAACGCTGAGGCACTTGTGGGCGTGGGGGGAGCTGCACTGCCTGGGGACATCCCTGCTGGTTGGAACAGATTTAAGGGGACGGTGAGTTTCTCTCATCAGCTGCCGTCTCTTGCTGCAGCGTCTGCTGTTGAATGGGGCAGGCACGGCTGGACGCGTCTGTCTGAAGAGCTGTGATAAGCTGATGCGTCTGGAGAAGGTCTCTTCAATCTTGATCGAGACGCGATCTCACCAGTCTCTTCCTTACCCGTGGCCTACTCGACTTTGGGCACCCTCAGCCAAGGGCAAGCTGGATCTTTTCCTGTTGACAGAACAAGACCATTCAGATCATCCTTTGACTTCAGGAGGTTGATAGAAAGTCTTTGTTATTTGCATGTGACGGGGATCCTTGGGGAGACGGCAGATGTGAAGCACCACGTTGATTATCTTGGTTTGCCAAAAGCATGGCAACGTCAGAGGCCTTCTTGCAACAGCTGCAGAGCCATCTCCGTGTTTTGAGTCAGGATTAAGTTATTGCTGAAGCTTCTCAGCCTGATGCTGCCTTTGTCAGAGTGGTCTTTAGCCTTGATTTACTGGATGGACTCTCCATCCCTCTGGAAGTAGCTCCGTGAGGAGCACGTGCGCTTGCTGACCGGTTTGTCACTCCTTGCCCCCAGGGAAAATGCCATTTGCAGCATCGTTCCCAGGGTGTGTGATCCCTTACAGCAGGGCAGCTGAAGAATTGGTAGCCAGAGAGAACAGAGGAAGCCAGAAGTTGTTCTTGCTAGACACGTAGGTGGCCTTCTCCCCAAAAAGGCTGGCTGTGGAGGTCTTTTCCTTCGGCTGAAGCTCTGCTGCTTGGCCAAAAGGTCTTCCTTGGGCTGAGTTGCCCTCTCTCCTCTGTGGATAGGAGATGCTCGCTGCAGTGATCGTGGTCCTGGACTGCAGGCAGCAGGACTGGCCCACAGAGGACATGGGATTTCTGAGGTGAGAGGGGCACACGGAGGTTCTCAGTCAGGAGTGAGTGGTGCTTGGACATAGAGTCACAGAACGGTTTGGGTTGGAAGGGACCTTAAGGTCCTTCTAGTGCCACCCTTGCCCTGGGCAGGGACACCTCCCACCAGCCCAGGCTGCTCCAAGCCCTGTCCAACCTGGCCTTGAGCCCCTCCAGGGATGGGGCAGCCACAGCTTCTCTGGGCGACCTGGGCCAGGGGCTCACCCCCCTCACAGCAAAGAATCCCATCTAAATCTCCCCTCTTTCCATTTAAACCCCTTCCCCCTCATCCCATGGCTCCCCTCCCTGCTCCAGAGTCCCTCCCCAGCTTTCCTGGAGCCCCTTGAGGGACTGGAAGGGGCTCCAGGGTCTCCCCGGAGCCTTCTCTTCTCCAGGCTGAACCCCCCCAGCTCTCTCAGCCTGTCCTTACACTTACTGTTGAGTAAAAACAGGACGTAGGAGACAGTGCAAGTGTGAAGGCATATCCCATGTGAACGCTGAAGCGGCCACGCATCTCCAAGGTGAATTGTTGAAAGGAAGAAAAGATGAATTACTTGTCAGTAGCCTCTCACTGTGAGGGAAAAGTCTCTAAATACAGTGAAACAGACTGAAGGCGTGTTCAAATACCTTAACGAAGGGTGCCAGCAGACCTCATGTTTCTAAGCGCGTAGCTGAGGAGCCAAGGGCAGGCTCTGTGACGGGAATGGCAAAAGGTCTGTCCACCACGACTGCTTTTGTTGAAGTCGGGATTTGTTCAGCACACACTAAAACGTTTCCCACTTTCTCGCTGCGGGAGATGAAACACAACCTTCCACAAATCAAACGAGATGCATTTTCGCTTTGGAGAAACCCCTTCTTTGCTCAGTGCGTTGTTAAACGGATGCCTGGGAACGCCGCGCTGGGGGCCACGGGGTGATCGCGGCGGGGAGCGCCGGGTAGCCAGGGAGATGGACGGCACATCGCCTGGCATGAGCTTGGCAGCCGCTGGGGCTGAAAAAGGAGACAGAAGAGGCGCAGGGCAAGGGAGGAGAGACAGGCAGAGCGTGGGATGGAAGAGGAAGGTGGTGGGTTAACCCTTGGTTAGATCCAGTGTCTGCGTAGATCTGCAGAGCAGCACCCTTCACCTCCCGGGGTTTTTGGGTGCCTTGGAGGCAATGGGGGAAGGACTGCACGGAGGCAGGCGCGCTGGAGCCTGGAGAAAGCAGCGCTGCTGGGTGTTTGCCAGGCTGCCCCACGTGAGAAGCACTTGGAATTCTTTTCTATTTTGGCACGCCTACAGAAATATTGGCTGATTAGGCCACTGGCTCAGAACAAGGACACCGGGATACAATGTGAGTATTGTTCTGCCGTTGGCATGGGACTTACGTGCGCAACTTCAGTGCTTAAAAGTTAGTGGCTTGGAGGAAAAATAAGCAAAACGATGGAAATGCGTATCTGGGTATCAGCTTCATGACCAAAGGTCGGCTGGGGAATGGGCAGGGGAGGTGTATTTCACCTTTGAGATCCCTTCCAGAACTCCAAAGTCTTGTTGAACCCCAAACCATCATCTAGTCACACAAGAGGAGGGTCCTCTAGCTCTGTAAAGAGGCCTGGATGTTTCACCCCACCGATTTGCTTTTAACACCTAGTTTGGGTAACATCATCTGTCTTAAAAAACAGCATCCCGGCAGTTTTCCTCTGTTAGAGACCGTTCCCTGCTGGGAGCTGCAGGAGAACCATCTTGTGCCTGAAGCCTGTCAGTGAAAGCAAAGCTCCCGGGCTTTGCCGTGCTGCTTTGTAATCACTTTGCGTGGCCTGGGATTGGCAGAGATGTGGCACTTCTTTAGTTTTGGCATCCCATTTGGAAAGGAATGAAAAATCATCTCCAAATAAGTGCAAAGGAAGCAGGGTGGAAGGCATCTTACGAGCCTCACCGTGCGCTCGTCGGTACGGGCGGAGCGATGGATGTTGCTCATGCGAGTACGGGGAATGCTGCGTACGGATGAAGCGGGATTTCACCTCCAGCTGGACTTCCATCTCCTTCCAGTATCCCCACTCGCTCGGCGGCCTCATTCAGCGACAGCCCAGCTCGGTGGCTTAGAGACAAGAAAACCAGCACAAACTTTGTGTGGAGCGTAAGGAGCTGAGAGGAACGGCCGCTGAACGCCGGGCTGGCTGGCAGCGGAGCAGGGCGGCTGCGAGGGCCAAGGCGCGGATTTTGCACAAGGGTCTGCAGGAACCGTGATGGGGAGGAGACGCTGGGCTGCCTCAAGCTCTGTTAAACCCTTTTAAACAGCAGGACTCCCACGAGATCCCCCACACGAGTGGACTCCCCGGGGGGGGGCTGGTGCAGATGCAGAGCGAGCACTTGTCCGGCCAAACTCTTTCCTGCCAGGAGAAGCACAGAGGTCTGTGTTTTGCTGGCTCGAGTCCTCGGAGCCTCGCAGGAGGGAGTTACAACCTCCTTCGGGCGGTGGAGAGACCAGGACAAGTCCTGGTGGCCCGGGTCCAACATCTGCTTGGATGAGATCGGCTGCGGGGGAGCGGGCGCTGCGGCAGCATGCGGAAGGAGGATGGCCCACGCTAGAGATGGGGGTCTGGCGGGGTCAGCCGAGCTGGGAGAGCAGCTCGCAGAAGGCCCACAAGCTGCGGGGGCCTTGAATTTCCACCACACGTCTGGTTCTTTTCTCTCCTTTTGCGCGGCAGGGCTCTTTATTTTCTGACTTGCCCTTGGAGGGCTCCCTCACCCCTTGCCGCAGCAGGGTGAAGGAGGTGAGCTGGAGCGAGCCGGCGCTGGCGGCTGTCCACGTCCCTTCCGACTCCTCGCTTCCAAACATGGGGCTTGTTCTGCAATAGCGGCACGAGCAGCGGTGTAGTAGTAGCTGTGCGTTTCGCGCTAGCGGTGAGTACGGGTTTGGTGTTAACCGGTGGTTTGTCTGTGTAAAGATCCCAGGTTTAGAAACGGAGTTACTTGAAGCGCAGAAGAACAAAACTGAGACGAGTCGGGAAGAGCAGGCGGCGTCTGGAGCACAAGAGATGCAAGAGGTAAGGGGTTTCCCTTGGGAAAGACATTGTTTGGGTTGGAAATGTATAAAATGAGCATCTCCTGTGGATGCTCTTTGTCACCCTCTCCTGAGAATTCGTGGCCCGGCAGCTCATGCAAGGCGGATGGGTGTCTTTGGAGGAAAGCAAACAATATTATCTCCCTGAGAACTCCTCTCTCTTACGAGATGGAGCTTCGTCAGCTCTGCGGAGCTTGCTGACTCCCCGGTGAGGGTGGAGGGTTCGCACCCTTGCCTCTTGTTTAAGGTTTAGTGGCACCTAGGTAGCGTGTAGGTGCGTTTACAAGGCTGTTTCCCAGCTGGTTTTGGGCTGGCTTTCCTGTTGATTTACTTGCCAGCCAGAAAATTGGATCTGCCAGGTGTATAAGCCAGACAGAGCTTATGACATATGGGAGAGGACCTTCCCAAGGTATCTTGGGTCAGGTGGAGGTTCCAGGCCTTCAGAGGTGTCCAGTCATCCCTGGGTATAAGCTGCAGGAATCCTGATGGCAGCTGATGAGAACCGTTTTTCCTATTCTTGTTTTCTGGAAGAGATGTTTTCTGAAATTTGTTTTCTCTTTTGCTAGAATAAATGATGCTGGAGAAGTGACTCATAATTTTGCTCGTTCCAGATGCTGGAAACCTGTCAGGAAACAATAGAAAAGTTGGGAAGTCAGCTGGGAGAGCGGAGAGAACGGAGAAAACAGCTTGCATCTGAGCTTGAGCTGTTACGAGAAGATCTGAAGGCTGAGAAGAAGGTTTTGGGCAGCCAGGTACGTGTAGTGCCTGCAGTGGGACCGCCCGCAGGAGGCGGCTGCCTTTGGATGACTCCATAAAACGTCCCAAATTGCCCCCCAAGTGGCTTCCCTTGCAGTTCTCTAGTCCAGCCAGTTTCAAAGCTTCTTTGTCAGATGGTTTTAAATCCATCTGCTTTAATGGAACTGTCTCTTAATTTATTTTTCCTTTCTGTGCATCCAATAACAAAAGGGTAGTTCAAAGTTTGTAGCCAAAGCCCCTTTCTCCAGAGGGCAGAGTGGAAGCTGTCGGGCTCGGGTGCTGCGGAGTTGTTTGTGATCGTAAGGCTGGTGATCGGGAGCCTTCACCTCTCTGGGTCACAACGTGGCAGGGTACTCGCAGATCTGAGCCAAGGCCTCCTGCGGACTGACATCGCAGTTATCCCTCAGCAGCCGCTGCTTTTCCGAGGTCGATCAACTGGCTAATTCTGAATCTATTTACCATGAGTCCCCTTTAATATCAGTAGTTTTCTTTCTTAACCAGAAAATGGCACGATAAGAAGAGTCTTAGACACCCAAGGGTCAGAGAAATCTACATGAGCAGCGTGCCGGGATCCCGGCGCTGCTTTTTGTTACGTGCCCAGACCTCCTCAGTACGCTCCGCTTGAAGCGATTTAACTGCTAGATGGACTTCTGGTGGGTTTATCTCCGCGTTGAGAGTTGCTGGTGCTCTCTCTTCCAGTTGGCCATAGAGGAGGGAGAGCGTGTGATGCCAGCAAAATCGCAGGAGGGCTGGCGCCTCGGCAGGATAGGGGCTGAAAATTAGGGTAAGAAAATTGAGGAGAGCTGCAGCTCTGGTCTGGATCAGGCAGACACAGGGGAGCTGGGGGAGACTGGCAAAGGGAGGGGTCACAGCTATTACAAACCCCATTTTTTAGCACTCTGAGAGGCGTTAAACCGTATTGCTTCCTTGAACATAAGTAAAAAAACCAATGAAAGTCCTGAACTGTTGGCGCAGCTGCACATACGCGAGTCTTACTGGAGGCACAGTGGCACCTAGAGGACAGGACTTTTGCAGTGCTGTTAGGCAACAAATTCACACTGTAAAACCTCGGGATGGCAGACCAAGCCTTGCCGAAGGGCCGTTTAGGAAGGGGCTAGGTCAGTCTGTGAATACACACGTGAAAAGGAATTGTCTGATTTGGAGGATGATGGAGAAAATGGGAAGAGTCGCTCTTTAACCTCTGCATGCCAATCACAGAATCACAGAATCGCTGAGGCTGGAAGGGACCTTTAAGATCATCAAGTCCAACCATTAACCCCCCCTGACAAAAANATAGTGCAGTCTGTTGATTAAAAAGTCCCTGGACCATGAAAAATCATACATCCCTGTAAGTTTGGTTGTAATTCAGCCACCAGTTTGTCGGTGGTTTCCCTAAAGGGGAAAAGGATCCATCAAAGGGATCACAAGATGAAATCCAGTGGCCTGCGTTAGACTGTAACGGTCTTTAAAATAGAGGACTTTGCATGTGTTTGGGGGAATTCTTGAGTTCACAAATGGCTTCGTTCCCTTCTGATAGAGCAGCTCTATTGGGACGGATCATTTACCAAGAGAGTGCTGGAAATGAGCTTGGCTTGAAATCATCGGCTTCTCCTGGGCGGTCAGGATGTGGGGTTGCTCGCTGTTGGGTTTGTCGGGATGTCCGACACACAGAGTGGGCGAGGTGTGCTATGAACTGATGCGAGATGAACGATGCAAAGAGCTCTTTGCATTTGTTTGGAACTCTCGCCTTGCTTTTAAGAGGTTTTTGGCCATTTGAGGGGAGAAAGCTTTTCCTGAGCTTGTAGTTAGAGGTGTATTGTGTCCACTGACCCCGGCTGTTTCCCCACCAGGGGTTGCCTGACTCCAAATCAGAGTTTACAAGCCCTTGTAATAAATTCCCGAGTCTCCAAAGAACATCATCGAGCAGGCTGATGTTAATGATGATTATCGTATCCCATGAGAAGCTGCAAAAAGATAATGCTTTGTTAAATACAGAGGTGAGAGATGTAAAGAGATCTCTGTTGTTCTGGTGTCTGATGCCAGACAGAAGCTGCTAGTGTATATTGCTCAAATGTAAATAAATTCATCTCGGTGTAGATAAGGAGACCTGGAATTGAAATATTCCTGCTAGGATACGCTCAGGAAGAGCTATTGGTTAAAAAGCTTTAAGAATCAAAGTCATTGCTGGCATTTAGTGGATTTAATAGCATTTTTCTTTAAAGGATTTGGCTTCACCGCTGCTTAGCAGGGGATGTTAGACTAGGCATATCCCCACTAGACAGGGGATATTAGACTGGTTCTGATCCCGTCTGGGAGTCCCCGTGTCCTTGTGCACTCCTCCTGCCTTCCCTTCTCACTCCTTTTATTTTCTTGGCATTGTCTCTTCGTGCCTCAGGTTTTGGGTCTGCCGTTGCTGGTGTTGAGGCATTAGGTGATGTTGAAAGTGGAGAGCGGCCATCCGTAGAAAGCTCTTTTGGGTTGACCTGGATGGAGGACGCTCTCTGTGGGAGACAGCTGAATACGTACCTTGTACTCGTCCTGTTTTGCCAAGAAATTCTAGTTTTGTAAAGAAATGTGGCACATGATACAAAGCCCTGAGAACTACAGATGGGCAACAGAGGGATGAAATCAAATAAAGAAATGTGATTTGATGGTAGTTTACGAGCAGCTACTTCCCACGCAGAAAAAAGGACCTGCATGTGTATCTTCAAGGGTGAAGATCTACAGTGATTCAGCTACAGAATCACAAGCCATGTCTTGATGGAATCCCCAGATTGGCTTATACCGCTCAAAAGGTTTCCAGGAGACCAAAGAAAATGAGAGTCGTGGTGTTTTCTGACCTTACAGGTCTCTGACCATCTACAGGAAAGAGAACGGATTTACAAAGTTGAGCAGAGACATGAAGATCTACGTACAGATGAAAAGGCGTACGAAGAACAGATGGCTAAAGTAGTGTTTTTGGAAGAACAGATCAAAAACTTGAGAGATGAACAAGAACTGCTCTGGTAAACCTTAACAAGACCCGTGGTGTTTTCTGCTCCTTATCTTTGCTGACTAATTTTTTTAGTCTTTTTCAAAATCCCCGTCGTGCTGCTTGTGGCAGAAACGGGCACAGCAGCTTTGTGTCTCCCTTGCTGGGTAATCGGCACTCTGTAGAGATTTTGGTGGATAAGCATTTCCCTTAGTGACATCATGAGCAGTCTGGAGTAAACCTTTTTTTTTTTTCCCCTGTAGCTATTCCAGATTCTGAACGGCATAGGTGAGAGCTGTCCCGAGGGAGGGGACTGCTTCTCTTGGAGTCCGTGGTCCCAAATTGCTCCCACCGTGGGCTCTGGCTCCCTGGGGCGAGCTGCTGCCGGCAGCTGATGCTACGCATCCTGCTGTGGGTTTCGGTTGTCCTTGGAGGGTGTCAGCAGGTGTCGGGATTGGAAATAAAGCTCTTACATGTCCCCTGACTCCTCTTTTTTTGTTAGAGCAATACAAACTTGGAGTATCCATGCCCAGCCTCTTGGATTAAATCCAGTATAGTTCCAGTCAGCTCAGTTACCTGGATAACTAGGTACTGAGGTAAAGGAAAACCAGGATGAGGCAGGTAGGTTAGCCTGTAAGGACATACAGTTTGGCTAAGATAAGTTTGACAGCGTGATGGGGGGAGCTGAGCCCGTGCTTCCGTACAGCAAAGCAGGGCGCGAGCGCGGCTGTGAGCCCGGGCCAGCTCACGTGGCCCCGCGCGCGTGTTTCCCCGGCCGGCAGGCAACTTCTCATGGATGGCTGAGAGCTGGCCCTTTGGACACACGTTTTTCTGCGGGTCAGCGTCCAGCGGAGACTGACCCTTGCCCAGAACTTCTAGACCCAGGATTAAATCCCCTTTGGAGCCTCCAGAGATACCCGAGCGTTGTCTCGAGTGTTTCTCTGGACTCTTGTATCCCAAGTTTTTCCCCTTCAGAAGGTGTTTTCCCTTGGATGTGTATAGTTATCTCTCTCCTTTCCTATTTCTCCTTCAAGTTCTGAATTACTAGAAAGCAACAAGAAGAGGAAGGAGCTAGAAAAGCAGCTAAAAGAGAGCAATGAAGAAAAACGGTTGTTACTGGAAGAAGTTGCCCAGCTAAAACAAGATATCCCGAGTGCCCGGGAGCAGGGCGAGAGCACGCTTGACGACGCTCTGAGGATGAATCAAGGCCAGGCGCATAGAGAGAGCAGGTTTCTCGAGTCGCAGAGCTCCGCAGGCAGTGTAGACGGGAGAATTAAACAGGTATGGGCAGCTTTGCCAGCTGCGTTGTACATTTTTTTTCACCAGTTTAGTGTCAAAACCTAATTAAAGTGGACCAGAAGCCAGTCCTGTAGTGTTAGCGTGCAGGGGGAGAGGAGGCTGGCTGATTTCCTTGGGGAAAATGTTTGGAAATTATTAATGTCACCATTTCCTTCTGTTGGGATTTTGGACATAGCGGGAACTTGGATAAACCGAATGACCCTTTTAGAGCTCATGGAAGGAATGAGTGAGACAGTCCTTCAGTGATGTTTTAAAGCTTTTTGGAGCTCTTTCTCAGCTCCTTTTTGGACTGTGAGCGACAGAGCTGGCTTGCTGTTCCCACAGCAGGCTTCCTCTTGCTGTAGGCAGAAGCCGTTCCACTTCCCTGTTCCTCCTTGTGATTTTCTGCTCTTCCACCCCAGCGCTTGACCTCGTCCCTCCACGGCCGCCCCGCAGTNCAAAAGGGGAAGAAGTGATGAAGGTATCCAGGACAGGGAATCTGAGGAGGAGCAAGGATTACATGCAAGAGTTTGGAAGAGAAGAGAGGACAAGGTGGCCCGTGGGCTGGAGTGGAGAGGATCAGAGTCACGCTGATACCAAGAATCAGCAAATCTGTACAGTCAGAGCCGGCCAAAGCAAGACACAGGGTGTAGAGGGGATGCTGAAAGGATCCTGACAGAAGCAGGTGGGGGAAAACCCCCCAAAACCTAACTGATCTCGAGGACAAATACTATTGCCAGATCCCACAGTGCCAGATCCAGACTTCCCAGCTTGGGACTTTATCTGAGGATTTATCAGGGAAGGGAAGCTTGACCTGCAGTGGATTTCATGTGGTCCCAGGAACAGAGGGCGAAGACACAAAGCGGGAACGCAGATCGACAGACGGCTGAAAGCGATGCTGGGAAAGGAGGGGTTTGGTACATCAAACCTGGGAAGAGCTTTTAGTCTGCGTACAAGGCACTTGCAGGAAGATGGGTGAACCAAAGAGCTCAATTATCCTCTGAACGCCATCACAGACCGTCGGTGACCACCTCATGGTGTCCAGGCTGCTGTCGCATTGTGCCAGCCTGTCTGTTCCTGTACCGCTGCCAGGACTCGCCTTGTTCCTGCTGCCGCTGGATGGGCCGCTCCTTCCTCAGTTGCCGCAGTGAGACTCTGGCACAAGAGTTAAGAGCAACCTGAGTGGTTTTGCTTTTGTTTGGCAGGTTTGATTTAACAGGGATTTGTTCCCTCATCCAGGTTATTGCATCTTCTCCCTCGACCTCAAGAGTGGTATCAGCTTCTCCGAAGGGATGGAGAGGGTAGGGAGACACAGAAAAAATGCTTGCTTGGCTTTACCCATCTTCCTACTTAAATACCCTTAAATCCTACTGGCATACCTGTACCTTTCTTAATTACCAGTCTTTATCCTTCCTTGAAGTTAATTTCCATGTAACCAGTGCTGTTTTGCTGTTCCTGCAGAGTCCGTCCGATGAGAGATTCCAGCAGCAGGAGGAAAAAATGCAGCAACTGCGGCAGGACTTGCGTCGCGTTCAGAACTTGTGCAGCTCAGCTGAGAGGGAGCTGAGATACGAAAGGGAGAAGAACGTCGACTTACAAAAGCAAAACCTCTTGCTCCAACAGGAATGCACCAAGGTAGGAACAGAGCGGGGAGAGCTGTTTGAAGACAGCATCACGTCATTCTGCAAACTACGGGAGGTCTGAGGTGCTGATTTTAGAGTCACAGAATGGTCGGGGTTGGAAGGCACCTTCAGGGATCGTCTCGTCCAACCCCCTGCCAAAGCAGGTGGGACAGGAACGTGTCCAGTTTGGGCCTGTTGCCCCTTATCCTGTCTCTGGGCACCACTGAGAAGAGCCCCATCCTCTTGCCACCTGCCCTTTCGGTATTGCTGAGCGTTGGTGAGATCCCCTCTCAGCCTGTTCTTCTCCAGGCTGAACGCCCCAGGGCTCAGCCTTTCTCCATCAGAGAGATGTTCCATCCCCTCAGCATCTCGGTGGCCCTTTGCTGTCCCCTCTCCAGCAGTTCCCTCTCCTTCTTGACCCGGGGNACTTCAACAGACTGGACCTTGTTTACACCTGGCTGCACAGTCCCTGGGGCTCTCCAGCCTGCTGTGCCTCAGCTTCATGGACATTGCACAAAACTTTGTGTGTGCTGTACTTGCTCCGTGTATTTCCCTTGTATTCTGTTCGCTCTCTGCTAATCCTGTTGCCCCTTTCCTAATCAAGACGTTTCAGATGACACATGTTGAAGTGCAAACTTCATTTCTTCTGAAACTCAGGTCAAAGCTGAGCTGAAGCAAGCCAGGGCAAAACTCTCGGACACGACCGAAACGTGCTCCTCCCTCTCAGCCCAGTGGGAAAAAAGCCAGCAGAAGGTCAAAGAGCTGGAAGAAGAGCTCTTGAAGTGCTCCCAGGTGGATAAACTGCAGAGCAGCCCGCAAGAGAAACTGGCGCAGGAGAAATCCAAAGTATGCGAAGCACAAAAAAAGGTAACTCGTCAGCGCGAGCTCAGTTAACAGGAGGCATGTTCTTAGTGGTTTCGTGCAACTAGAGTTCAGAAAAAAAGCAGCTCACCAATCGCTTCCCTGAAGTCCGTTTTGCTAGGCCGTTCCAAGATCACTTGGCTAAATATTTTAGGAGAAACGTCTGTTATTAGTGGGAGCATAATCAAGACCTAAACTTCTTTAGGAAGAAGTTCTTCCCCATGAGGGTGGTGAGACACTGGGACAGGTTGCCCAGAGAGGGGGTGGAGGCCCCATCCCGGGAGACATCCAAGGCCAGGCTGGATGAGGCTCTGAGCGACCTGATCTAGTTGGAGGTGTCCCTGCCCAGGGCAGGGGGTGGGACGGGATGGGCTTTAGAGGTCCCTCCCAACCCTGACAGTTCTGTGATTCTAAGACAGTATAAGCCAAATCTGACGGCTCAGCTCCTGTCCCTAAAGCTCAGTATCTCCAGGAATACTGGTGGTAGGGCTGGCAGGCGCGGGGAGCCCGGATCGTCTTCTTGTCGAGGAGGTTTCCTGGCGTTTGCAGTCTGGTGAGTGGCAAAAGCTTGTGTTTTCCATGGCATCCATTCTGCCGTGTTCCTGCAGTAATCGTTGGGTTCGGTTTTGAAGCGTGCAGGATGGTTAGGTGCAAAAAGGATTGTTGCTAGTTCATGACGTAGTGTCTGATCCAGAATCCGGTAGCCATTGGGAAGGTTTTACTTTTAATGGACTTTGCCACAAAGACATGCAGAAGTACGTTTGAGTAGAAGGAAGCAAATCTTTCATTCCCATCACTCAGGTACTGAAGGATTGAAGGGATCTGAATCCCTTGGATTCAGATGCTGGCCTATAAATTCAGAAAGTTTAACCCGTGTCCAATTTTAATCCGAGATTTCAAAACTCCAGCAAAAGCTAAAAGATTCCCAACACCAACTCCTGCTGGCAGAGGCCCGTGTTTCAGACAAGAAACTCCTGGAGGAGGAATTGAAGGAGGCCCGAGAAAACGAAGCTCGTGTCCAGCAAGAACTTCACGAGGAGCAGCTGAAAAGGTACCTGGAGCTGGGTGAGGCCTGGGCTGCATGTGCGGGGGAGGCGTGTGCCAGCAAATCACCCTCAGAGGGAAGCTTAGGAAGTGGGGTTGGATGAACGGACAGTGGGATGGATTGAAAACTGGCTGAAAGACAGAGCCCAGAGGGTTGTGATTAGGGGCACAGAGTCCAGTTGGAGGTCAGTGATGAGCGGTGTTCCCCAGGGGTCAGTACTGGGCCCAGTGCTCTTCAATATATTCATCAATGACCTGGATGAGGGGACAGAGCGCACCCTCAGCACGTTTGCTGGTGACACAAAGCTGGGAGGGGTGGCTGACACCCCGGAAGGCTGTGCCGCCATCCAGAGAGACCTGGACAGGCTGGAGAGCTGGGCGGAGAGGAACCTTATGGAATTCAATAAGGGCAAGTGTCGGGTGCTGCCCCTGGGGAGGAATAACCCCCTGCACCAGGACAGGGTGGGGGTGACCTGCTGGAGAGCAGCTCTGGGGAAAGGGACCTGGGAGTCCTGGGGGACAACGGGATGGGCATGAGCCAGCGCTGGGCCCTGGTGGCCAAGAAGGCCAGTGGCATCCTGGGGGGCATCAAGCAGAGNGGATCTCCAGAGGGCCCTTCCAGCCCCTGGCACTCTGGGATTCTGTGAATGCTGCTGTCCCAGCCTGCTGTATCCCCTGTGGCTCCGTGCCTGGCCCTAGCTTGGCTCAAGGAGTCACTGCACCGCTGGTTTCACCTCCTGCCTCTCCTTTTCACCTGCCAATGTCCCTGACAGAGCTCCACGGGATCATCCCTTCTTTGAGATTTAAAAGATTTCTGGAGACTTCCGCTGCCTCCGAAGGAGCGTGGCCCCTCCTGCCAGCCCAGTGATTTGATTTACCCCACAGATGCCAGCAGTCCCCTTTCTTGCACAGCTGGCACTGATGATCCCAGATACAAAGCACCCTTTCCCCTGGGATACGGGGACAACCAGGATCTACTGATTTCTTTCCACCCTCAGTGTTGCCCGGGGCAGGCGCGGAGCAGTGTGATGTTGTTTTTAGATCACAAACCAGCCTTGAATTCACGGTGGCTGGCCTCTCACTGTCACACCAACATGCTTTTAGGAAGCTCCTGGAGCAGCAGGTGGAGGAGCTGAGGCAGCAGCTCCGGCATTCGCGGGAGACGGAGGCGTCGCTGGCCAAGATGCACGTGGAGCTGCAGGCCAAGACCCTGCACGTCCTCGAAGACGAGAGGAAGACTGACTCGAGCGAGGTGAGCTGCAGCTGGGTCCCCATCACCCAAGGTGATGCTGGGCTGGTGACTGACTCCAGAGCAGAGCACTGAGCTCTAGGGGAAAACGGGACCATCCCAGTGTGAAATCTGTGCCTGGGAACTGCTGAAATGGGGCCACATCCAGGCAGGTGCTGAGCCCTTGCAGATCCCACCATTTGTAGAGGAGCTGGAGAAAAAGCATCATCCCATCTTGTGTAGGTTTCCTGGAGATGTGGCTCTGAAGGTACCAGAGGACTCGGTGTCTTCTTCCCCTTCTTGCCCTCTCCCTTCCCCTTTTCCTGCAGACCATGGAGCTTTTTGCAGGAAAACTTTGGCAGAGTCCGCTGTCTGGGAGGACGCGTTCCCTTTCCTTGCCCTGTAGAATCCCACTGCTCCCCAGCAGCACAGAAACCCACGCTCCCCCTTAAAGGGGAGGAGACAGCGGCCTTGAGGGGCAGAACGGATGGATAGTGTCTGTAGTAGGAACCGCCGGGATTTATGACAGAGAAGCTCTGGATACCAGACAGAAAGGAGGCAGAGGGACCAGACCCCTGCAGCTGAGGACACACACGCACACAAATAAAAAATAGATGTTTTCCAGCACCTCCAGTGTCAGAAGGAGAACCAGAAGCTTTCAGAGCAACTTTCGCTGCTGAAGGAGGAAAACAAAGCCCTTTACGAGGAAGGAATTCGTCTCCTGAACCAGAAGGATCTGTACGTCAGGTAATGAATGCAGCAGCAGGGGACGGGCAGACGCAGAAAGACGCAGTTCCTGTGCCTGGCAGTGACACTGGATTTGACTCTTCTGTAGCCTTTCTTGTCTCTCCTGCTGGAGGCATTTGGCACGGAGAGGTCTGCCTTACCCTGACACCCCCGCCTGCGATTACGTTGTGCACGGCCCGTCCGCGGTCCTGCTCTCCCTGGCAGCTGAAGGCAGCGCAGAAAACCAGGTTGTGCCGAGGGCGGGCTGCGAGTGCTGCTGGCTGGGGTCTGCCATGGGCAGAGAAGCTCCACGGAGCTGCTTGGTTCTGCCCAGAGCACTTTTGGTTTCATTTGAAACACAGGTAGCCTTTTTTGACGTGAGTTGGAAGCAAATGTGGGCAAATATCATGGTAGAGATTTCTCTTTTTTTTTAATATTATTTTCCCTTCTATCCCAACTGGATAAAAATAAACAAGAACGCTGCCTGAATGGGCCAAGACTGAGGGGAAGAGCGATGATCACAAGTCTCAGTAGCGACAAATATTTAACCCCAGTGTCACAGCTCTAAGAAGTGCCCACTGAAGGAGCTCTTTCTGTTTGCCTGCCCCTTGCTGTTTAGGATTTGTCTTTGTCTGCCTTTTCCCCCAATACACAAGTACTTCCCTTTAACCACCCACATCCCCACCCAAACATGCATCTTCCCCTTTCCCAGTTACTTCCAGTTTTAGTGACTTTATAAGTCTGTTTGGTATAAAGAGCCGCGAGGGGCGAGCACAAGGAGTTGTAAAGCTGGGGGGTGGTTCTGGGAATGTCTTGGGTCCTTTTTCCTCAATCACTTTCCATTTGGTTGACACTTAACACTGTAACCTGTGCAATAAACCCCCCCAAAACTCATCAGTGAAGGCCATTGTCCAGAAAGTCCCTGTGCTCGTTCCGCCTTTGGCTGCGCAGCCAAAAAGGAGCTGGGGAGATGGCCGAGGCTCCCAGTTCAGGCTTTGAAAAGCCTGAATAAATACAGGAGGTCTCCTGCCTTGCTCTTGATCCAGAAGACAAAAGGATTTCACAGCCTGATGTTCGTCTCTCTGCCTCCCCAGGAAATACAACGAAATGCACCTCCGCCACAAGGACAAGATCCGCAGAGCCAAGGAGACCTTCATCCACGAGGTGAAGCAAAGGGACAGCAGAATCAAGCAGCTTGAAAGTGAGCTCAGCGAGTCAAAGCTCCAAGTGGAAAAGGTGAGGGAACACACCAGGGGAAGGCAGGGGAGCGGAGCACAGCATCCCTGGAGCATCCCTTCTTCCAAAACAGAAATGCAGTTTAGGAAAGAAGGAAATGAGGTTTGGGAAGAGCCGGTTTGCAGGTGAGGGGATGGCACTGCACAACCAGACTGTCGGAGCATGGAGAGCTCTGCTGACGCTGTCCCAGGAAACCGCTGGCAGTGCTGAGGGCCACCAGCCCGTCCGCATAGGAACAAAAAGCCAAAGGGAAATTCCCAGCTCAGGTTTGCCCTCGGGCGAGCCTGTGTCCCCAAATCCAACTCAGAAACTGCCTGAGCTCCATCCTTTTTTGCCTCACAAATATTACTGCTAGGAAGTGACTCAAAAAGCCTCTTTTTGGGGTATAGAATCACAGAATGGGTGAGGTTGGAAGGGACCTTTAAGATCATCAAGTCCAACCATTAACCCCCCCTGACAAAAACCCCTT
>VXBO01006812.1:83184-97644 GCA_013400135.1 Rhinoptilus africanus
CAGTGATACTCGGGGAGGGGCTTTGCAGGGGTGGGGGTGGTTGGAGGAGGATGAATTTGGGTGGGAGTTGCCCGGGAGGGGAGGCTGGTGCGTGCGTGTTCCGGGCCTGGAGGGTTGATCTGGGCGCTGTCTTCCCCAGGAGGTTGGTCGCATGAAGATCGAGCTGTTCGCCGATGTTGTACCCAAAACGGCGGAGAACTTCAGGTAAGGAGCAGGCGGTGGCCCTGCAGCGCGGCTTGGATCCGGGCTGCGAAGGCTTTACAGCGCAGGAATGTCTCTGATGGCAGAGGGACTACCTGCCCCCCAGAACCGCTGCACCTGCTTTGCTCCCCTCGCCATTCCCAGGGAAATGTGACTCTGCAGCATCCCGATCCCCTGGGGCAGCCGTCTGGAAGCTGAAGGGCTTCAGTCCCTCTCTGCTCCCTCTGTGGAGCTTCTGAAGTGCTCGGTGCATTTATAAAAGGCGGTACCTTAATGTCATAGTGGAGTTTTCTGCCGCTGGCTGAAGGATGTAGCACTTGGACATCCCATTTCACGGGAGAAATGGATATATCCTGGGCTCTGTGGAAGGCGGTGCCTGCCCCACATTCAGTCGATGTTAAACACCTGACCTCCTCAGCTGCAGAACATGCAGGAATCTGTTTTGAAATGGAGGTGGGCGGGAGTTACTGCTGGTTCCCGTTCCATTGGGTATATCCCCAGTGCGGGGAGGAAAGCTCTGCCCAGCAGCTGGTGTGTGTCTGCTGAACGCAGCCCTCTGGGTCCTCGGGGTTCGGGTGTGCCTCACACTCTGCTCTTTTTTGTTTTCCAGGCAGTTTTGTACGGGTGAATTCAGGTGAGTGGGTTATAGTGTCCTTTAAAGTAGCTTACTCGGAGAAACAGGGCTGGGTGAGTAGGAAGAAGGCTCACTTGGCAGTCTTTCTTACTATACCAATACAAAATGAAAGAGAAATGTTTGGAGGGCAAACCTTACGAGGAAGGACTGAGGGAACTGGGGTTGTTGAGCCTGGAGAAGAGGAGGCTGAGGGGAGCCCTCATCCCCCTCTACAACTCCCTGAAAGGAGGGTGGAGAGAGATGGGGGCTGAGCTCTTCTCCCTGGGGACAAGGGACAGGACAAGAGGAAACGGGTTCAGGTTACGTTGGGGGAGGTTTAGATTGGATATCAGGAAACATTTTTTCACGGAAAGGGTTATTAACCATTGGCACAGGCTGCCCAGGGAGGGGGTGGATTCCCCATCCCTGGAGGTGTTTCAGAAAAGGGTCGATGTGGTACTGAGGGACAGGGTTTAGAAGGGGTTTTTGTCAGGGGGGGTTAATGGTTGGACTTGATGATCTTAAAGGTCCCTTCCAACCTCACCCATTCTGTGATTCTATGATTCTATGAGTTACAGAAGCCTGCTCTCGTGAAATCGTGACAGGCTCGGTCAGTTATGGAGACGTCAGACTTTCCTTTTTTGGCATGATTTTGTTTGTGCTCAGGTTGCTCTAAAAAGCCCTGCCTGGAAATCCCACCTGCTCGTGCCACAAATTGCAGTGGGATCCGTTAAGATGATGGGATGGATGTTGTAGGGAGCTGTGTCATTTAATGCGCGGAGCCCACTCGAGGTTTGCCTTGGCCTCTGATAGGCACCTGCCCTGGCAGGGTTGGGTGGTTGTGTATCAAGGCAGCTGCTGATCTATAAGGCAACCTTTGGGGACTCTGGGCTCCTGGGAGAGTTTTATGTTGGGATATCCAGTAAGCTGCAATCATTTTCCTTTTTATTTCCTTCCAGGAAAGATGGTGTTCCTATAGGTTATAAAGGAAGCACTTTCCACAGGTAATTCTTCTGTGTTTTTTTAGGCAGTTAAATCGCAGTCTGAGCTGGGTGTGGTTTTGAGACCTGCCTCAAAGGCATTAGTTGTGTGTGAGGCGTTCGTAGGTCATGGCCAATATCGTCCTTCTGTGGGTTTGGGGGTGCTGCCCGATGTGTACAGGGGGGTCACTGGGAAGGATCCCCCGTTCCTGGTGTGCCAGGTCAGAGATCATTTCCTGGCACCCGTCACCTAATCTCTATCCCTGGTCTAACAGCAGTGGGTCCCAAATTACCTGATAGCAACCAGTCGTTAATATTTATTCTAGATTTTAGACTGTAGCATTCACAGAACCTGATAACTTCTGCTGTGCTGCGAGGCAGAACTTTTTTATCACATACTGAGCTTCTTTAGGCATTTTTCTACTGAGAACTCAGTGTTGTTTTACTCCTTTAGGGTAATAAAGGATTTCATGATCCAAGGAGGTGACTTCGTAAACGTATGTACTTTTATATTCCTTTTATGCTTCTCCTACATGGTATAACATGCAGCTGTTTCCAAGGGTTGATGCTGATTTCTGGGATCTCTTGGCATTCTTTTGAGGTACCCAGTGGTAACTGGAGGTTTCCTCGCAGCATTGCTGCCGTCTTACTGCAACGGACTATAAAGTACTTGAAAACAAATCTGGAGTCTTGGGTGATCGTACCTTTTCCTTCCCAGAATATTTCCTCTCAAAAAAAGCATGGCAGTACAGCTAGAGGCTTTTCAAACTTGCCAAGATTTTATTTTTTTTTTAACCCTGTTGTCCGTCCTCTTTCTCTTGCCGCCTCCCCCCAAACAAGAAACCCTGTGAACTCCTATTAGCTTTGTGGAGAGAGACCCTAAGTGCAGAACCAAGCATCTATAAATCTTAATTAATTTTGTGTTCGTGAATTGTCTCAAACTAGAAAAGGCTCAGTGCCTGCAGTGGTGGTCACTGGGGTTAAGCAGAGTACGTGGGGACGGCTGGAGGACCACAGGGTCTCGTCGCTGTCCTAGGACCCACTAAAACTGTTTCATTTCTGGAAGCATTTCAAAATATGAGGGGGGTGATAAAGCTTTTTTAATACAAAATTTCTAAAACTTACTTGTATGAAAGTCGCTGAGAGAATTGACTGCACGGGGGGTGGCTCAGCACCCCCCAGACTTTTAGGTAGTTGCTAATTGTGATGCTGCTTAAATGTCCCAGTGGGCTTTATGATGGCCGCTGAAACTCAACAAGCGTTACAGATTGCAGCAGTATTTGTAATTTATCAGTGACATTTATTACGAAGCCACTCGGGGAGCAAGAACAGTCACAGTGACCACTAAGGGGGGGTATATGTTCCTGTCTCAGAGCCGACAGCTGAAGTAAACCACAGAGAACAGGAGGAAAAGAAACAAGCGCTAGGCAAGCAGAGCAACAGATGTGGCGCTACACACGGTTTATTACTGTCGTCTTATTCTCCTGTTAAGTTCGGCCTAATAAGTAAAATCCATGTTAAGAAGAAAAGCAAGGAAGGGAGACAGGTTGCAGCAAGGCAGAAGAATGGGGCTGAAGCGACACAGAGAAAATCAACACAGACAGGCAAATTACTGTCAGAATAGTAAATTTAACTGACCGTGCCAGAGGTACCCGTTCGCGTTGCTTCTGCAGCTTTCCCTGGAGACTTCCGCACTGCAGCATCTTTAAGGCCGTTCTGTTGAAGGGTCCCTGCTTGGTCCTTTTGGCATCATACAGGAGTGTCCCTGCCACGCTGGACCAAGGGGCAGGGTGGCCCTTCAGCAGTCCCACAGCTTACGTGTCTGACGTGATCCATGCGTCAGGCTTCTGCGAAGTTATAAACTCGGGAGCAGTCAGAGCTTGCAGCCTGCAGCGGTTACTGGCCATGCTGCTTTAATTTGTAAGTGTCGAGATGCGAGTGGTGGGGCTTGTAGTGAGTACGAGACGTCTCGACTTAGTAGAAAGTACAGTAAAAATCAGAAACTGCCCTTGCTGAACAGAGAGATCACTTCCCTGTTTCCAGTAGTCACAGAAAATACGGTGAAATAAGTAAGCGTACTGTCAACCGACTTCCCACACAACCACTTCTGCTTTCCTTGTCACACCAGCCCATACTTCTACATCCCCCTCCCTTTACCCTGCCCACTCCAGGTGTGTCCATACTAAGGAATCTATAGTCTCCATGTCACTCTGGGAGACTTGGGATTAGTCCTTACCATCTCCATGGGTTTCTGCCAACATAGGGATGGCAAATGATATTCTGTGTAGTTAGAAACCAGCCACTGTCTCTTCAGCAATGAAACATGGAGTGTGTTCACTGCTGGTGTATATAAATGACAGTACAGCATCCATTCTGGGCTGAGTTTAACCCTGTCCTATTGCTTGGGGATTTTAAATGTAATTTTTAGATTGAATTGTTGTGTGGAAATTGCTACAGAACAAATGCCGTGGCTGACTGGGCACCTCTCTCGTGCAGGGGGACGGCACTGGAGTAGCCAGTATATATAGGGGTCCTTTTGCGGATGAAAACTTCAAGCTGAAACACTCTGCTCCTGGGCTGCTCTCTATGGTGAGTATAAAATAATGACATTATAAGACTATAAAGCTTTTGTTGCTTTCTCTGTGCCCTTTTCCTAAGTGCATACATTTTTTGCCAGGCAACAGAAATCTCCACCCTTGGATCCGAGGTCTGAAAGACCTGCTAGGTAACTGCTAGTCAGAAGGCTGCTCGTGGGTTAATGTGCTGAGTAACACAAAAATCCTGATCCTGCAGCATCCTTCCTTTTTTCCCTGGTGGATGCTGGGAGGGCTTTCTTTGACCAGCTCTCAGGGTAGCTTGATTCTTACAGTTTTCATACAGTGGCAAGTGATGTTGGTGTGGGTTTTTTTTCCCGTTCCCTGATCAGACACTGACCTCAACCAGGATGAAACAAAGAGATTTGGGAATTTCAAAGCCGTAACGGCATTACCATGGTGTCTTTATAACATGTGCTTCCTGTTCAACATCGTAGGAAAAACTGCAACTTTTGCATGTTGCCTGAAGGGAACAATACACTGACTTTTGCAATACAAAGCCGGTGTTTCAGCGTTCCTGTGCACAACTGCTGCTTCCCCTGCTCTTCCAGCTGCCCTGCCCTTAAAAACATTTGCTTTAGGCATTCACCGTTTGGATTAGTTATTCATCCAGTTCGAAACATGGCCCAAAAAGAGGTGTCATGACACAGCCAAGCAGCCAGTGTACCATAGCGAGGGAGAAGGGATCCCACACTGGCATTGCCAGCCTTGTCTTAAAGTGGCATGGCTCTGGAGTCGTTCTGCTGGGCCAAACCATGGTCCATCCCAGCTGGATCCGTCCAAAGCTGGCTAGCAATGAGTGACAGATCCAATGTGACAGTGTCCTGTGCAGTCCTGCAGCTGCAAAACTTGCCCAGTTCATTTCTCAGCACAGAAATGTGCTTTAGTACCTCCTGGTTGTCAAAAGAGCTTTGAAAATTGAAATGGACTTCAGTCTTACAGAGATGTTTTCTCAGCAGAGTGCAAATGCTCTGGGTGTTGCTCTTGAGTGTGAATTAAATTTCACATCTCTGTGACACCGTTCTGCAAACCCCATGCCAATATGATCGTTACCTTTCTCATGCTGATCATCAGAACAGACACCGGGTTTTAATGTTCTGAGGAAACCTTCCAAACAGCAGAAATCGGCTGCTTTTTTTCTGCTCTGGGTTCCTGGCTTCCAGTTTTCCACAGGACAATACTGCAGCAGTAAGTACTCGTCGCCAAAAACTTTTCACCTTTTTTGGGGAGCATGCTCTTGAGCCCGGATTTCAGCACGGTCTTGTGCTGAATGTGCTTTCCTAGAAGTATTACAAGAAGTTGGTGACGTGGGTCTCGCGTTCGCTGGCATGACCAGACTTGGTGGTGTGCCACATCCCTGCCAAGGGACGCTCTCCTGCAGACATATATCTTGATTTCTTTGGTTTGTGTAGCAATAAGGTAATAATAAGCCAGGCTGTGTCTAGAGCAACAGCTCTTTCCTATGTGAGATGCATCTGCCAGTACCTGATGGGGGCCTTTCATGATACACTTCCTATATTTTGCCATTCTCACCCCCCAGGCAAACAGTGGTCCCAGTACCAACGGCTGCCAGTTTTTCATTACGTGCTCCAAATGTGACTGGTTGGATGGAAAACACGTTGTGTTTGGTGAGTACCTGGAGCGGGGGCCCTGCGTACCAGCTCACGGACGCTCCCTGTGGCCCAGCTGCTAAAATACGCAGCCGTGGGCTGCTTATTCTTCCCCCCTCGCTTGTGCTAGCGGAGGGAGCTGTGTGGCCAGAACCTGAGGTGGATCACTGTTGAGGTGAAACAGGTTTTTTCACAGGTTAGCTTTAGATCAGTTCCTTGATCACACCCCTACATAAATCCTTGCACCAGTGCAGAAGGGACAGGAGGGTGAAGGGATGTCTGTCTCCTGCAGCATCAGAGAGGATGGAGCTTTCAGCGGAGTTTTTAGCTACTTTAGCTACTATGAGGAGACCTTATAATGGCCTTCCAGTACCTGATGGGGGCCTAGAGGAGACCTGGGGAGGGACTCTGGATCAGGGAGGGGAGCCATGAGATGAGGGGGAAGGGTTTGACACTGAAAGGGGACATCTAGATGAGATGTGAGGAAGAAATTCTTTGCTGTGAGGGTGATGAGCCCCTGGCCCAGGTTGCCCAGAGAACCTGCGGCTGCCCCATCCCTGGAGGGGTTCAAGGCCAGGTTGGACGGGGCTTGGAGCAGCCTGGGCTGGGGGGAGGTGTCCCTGCCCAGGGCAGGGGGGGGCACTGGGGGGGCTTTAAGGTCCCTTCCCACCCAAACCATTCCGTGAGTCTATGATAGTAATTCTGTGAAACCACATCTGCTAACTTTTCATGTACTGTCACTTGAGGGATTTCAAGGCTGGCCTTTAAGCCAATGTCTTACTGAATACTCCTCTAATTCTTAAGTAACGCTGATATTGTTAATTGCTGGTTCTGCGCCATCACAGAGGGCGTGTTGGTGGGTACTTCATGCTGTATTTTAGCGCAGCTGGTAAAGGCAGGTCTCAAAACCTCCATTTCTCCATATGCCACCCCAGCGGTGGGAAAATGCACTTAATCTGTTCAGAATGTGGAAAATGTTTAAAGGGGGATTGTTTCCTTTATCAGTTTAGAGATCAGTAATAAAATCCTGAAGTGCCCAATAGCTATACGCTGCGCAGGACTTTTCAGAAGGAGCAAAAATGCATGTACCTGTGAAGGGGGGGAGCAAAGGTGAAAACCAGCCGTATTGAAGTGGATACGTTTTCTCATTCTAGGTAAAATTGTCGATGGGCTGTTGGTCATGAGAAAAATTGAAGTAAGTTGAATTTGCCTATTTCTCTGTGAATGTCCGTGTTGGAAAGTCATGTAGAGGATCAACAGGGGTTGTTCTTTTCTCTCCTGCTGTCTGTTTACAGGATAACAGGGAATATCAGGGTTGATAACTCCTATTATCGGATGTCATTGTTCTAAAATAGCAGGAAATCTGTTGAGGCAAAGGCTGTTGCATAGATTGACTTTAGAAATGCTGTGCTCTCATGGCTGCTGGTTAGTCTTTGAGTGGGGATTGTGTTCTTGTGGCTTTATTTGCAGTGCTTTGCATTTGGTCAGGAAGCTGAATTGAAAAGCTCTTCCATCAGCAACTCAGACAAGAGTGTAAAGCAGATCACTTCTGTGCCACCGCCTGGGATTAGTCCGTGGGTGCTAAATCATCAGTTCTGCTGATCCGTGATCAGCATGTTTAATGAGAAAAATTAAATGGATCTTCTGATGAGCTTCCAGGAGCTGAAGATAAATATGCACGGGGTGGTGGTTGCTACCGACGTTGTGGCTGGGTGTCATGGCAGGATAATGAGTAGATTTAACAAATAGAGGTGTGTTCTTTGAGAGAGCCAATGCTACTTCATGGCACACGCATGGCATAATGTGCGCAAGGGCCTCTGCCGCCAGAGAATCCATAAAGTGGGGCAAACATAGAGCTGGCAACTATTTCAACTGAGAAAAAGTCACATTTAATGAGCAGTACACCGTGGTACAATCCATGTGTTGGTAGCCCTCTTGGCCAGAAGCACTGGTGGAAGGGTTGTGCTGTGCCCGCTTTGCGCATCACTGCGGTGAGGGGAAATTAAAGGAAATAATGAAAAGACTCATGAAAGAGCAGCCAGTAGAACAAGAGGTTCAGAGGGAGGGTTGCTTTGTGACTGTCTCTTATTTGGATTCTCCTTCTCTACAAATACAAGTTTGCTTTGCCTGTTCCAGCTGCAATTAGTAACTTTAAAGATTTAAGCCAGAGCAGCCTCAAGTGACATGACGCCTGCTGTATCTCATGAGGAGCTCTCCAGTTTTTGCTCTGTTCCTTCCCTCCCGTTTGAAGGATCGGGGCCTGGTCTGTATCCCAAACCTCTGCGCACAGAGAGTGTTCTCCCGCTTATGGCCGGGTCTGTTGCCAAAGTGCTTCTCTGTTACTCGAGCTGTGTCTGGAGTTCCTGGTGTTGCACAGACACCTCTTAGGCAGTCTTCAAGTGCCCATCACTCACTGGGATTTCCTGCGCTTTTATAAGGTTTAACGTTCTATATTTGTTTGTCCCCAGAATGTGCCTACGGGTCCCAATAACAAACCCAAGCTGCCAGTTGTGATCTCTCAGTGTGGGGAAATGTAGAGCAATGAAACAGAGATGCGGTAAGTCTCAGTCTTCATGGGCACCTGTTGCAGCTGAACTCGGGGCTGCTCTGCTCCTTGCTTTTCTCTTGACTTATTTTCACGTTCATCGGAGTCTGCAGAGAGCTGACTGAGCTCAGTGAAACACCAGAAAAGCGTTAGGTTTTTGCCAGCTTAACTCTCTGAGCTGGCTTCCCTCTGAGCTACACGGGCACCAGCGGCGGCGCTTGAGGGATAAGGTTTCACAGTCGCAGTCAAGGGGAAGAGGGGGATGTGGGAGCTGCGCCGTGGATGGGGTTAGCCTGCCTTGAAGCCTCGGCTTTAGAAGCCAGTGGATGAAAGGGAACTGCAGCAGGAACCCAGCTGGTATTACCCGGGCAGTCTGGGGGCAGGGGGGGGGCTTCACTTTGACCTGCGAGTTGGTGAACTCTCCCGTCGCTACAGAAAGCAGAGCATCCCTGCGTGGGGCAGGCAGGGCTCAAGGAGAGAAGAGGAGGAAGAGAGGACTTGAGGCTCCTTGCTCAGTACAGCCAGAGGACTGCCACCACTGAAGGGCCAAGGAATTACCATGTTACATAGTCTTAACGCAGAAAAATAACGCTCTTTTTTCCAGCTTTTACTATTATTCAGGCTTCAATTTGGTTAAACCGATAGGCTGAAGACAGAGCTCAGGCTAACGTACAGTATTCTGTTTCCATTTGTCCGCCCACTTCACCGTAAAAAAACCACAAGCATTTAAACAAATCTGTCTAGATTTCAATGTGTCAGGCTGCAGCTTGTCAAAAATCTGCTGTATTAGCCTTTTGGTTGCTGATTTCTTCAAATTTCAGCAGGCGGGCAGGCACTGACAAAAAGCAAATCCCCACAATTTTTGACCTTCCATTAAATGATTTCCAAAGACATCTGGAATTGCCCACGAAGACGCATCCCTGCTTCCGTAATAACGTCTTTCAGATCCGCAGCGCTTCAGGCTCTTGGGAGCTCCTCCTATTTGATGAAGTGGCAGCAGGGAATGCGATCGTTCTTTCATTTCCCTGGTACCTCTGGTGGCATTTATAGGCTTTTGAAGGTGGGGACAACCTTGTGAACAGGCAGGTTCTTGCAGGTGGGCAGAGCCATGCTGATGGGTCGGGTCCCCTGTAGGGTTGTCCTTAGGCCCAGACTTGCTGATCACTTCTTCTTTGAAGTAGATGATCTCTGGCCAGTATCCAACTGGAGACTGGAAACTTTTAATTTCTAGGTATGAGGCTGATGCCACCTTCCTTATTTCCCAGCTGAGGTCTTAGGATCTGCCTTTCTGCACCCTGCTGCCTGTAGACAAGAACGGCATTTGTCTCGCCCGACCTCAGACAGCTGAATACATGACTTGTCAAGATCCTTTAATATCAGCCAGGAGAAACGGGCGCTGTTGGTTTTAAGCGCAGAGGTAGAGGCAGACGCCAGGCGTGGAGACCCAGCAGGACTCCCGAGTCCTCTGGCTCAGGCTTGGCGTGAGGTAGCACGTGCAGCAAGTAGCGCTCGCTTGAAAACCGCTGTAGCGGCACCCAGTGTCGCTGCACAGTCCTGCTGGTGTAGGGTGAGTTGGGAATGGCCGTCCGGCATCGTGGACCTGTTTCTTTTTCATTTCAGTGCTCCTTCACCAGCTGTTAGGCCTGTGCTGGCTCCTCACAGTTCCAGCTCCTGCCAGTTGTCCCACTGCCCCAGTCCTCTCTGCAGGCCAGATCCGTGCTCTCGACATTCTCCTGAAATTATTTAATAATTGGCACCTGTTTGGCTTTTTTTTTTTTTTTTACGTTTTGGAATGTAAATAAAGAATTTTGTTAAGTATGTGTGCAGTGCACATCAGTTAACGTGCCTGGGGACAGATTCTTCTTCAGTCGAGAAGGGCTGTAGCATCCTCAGCAACGTGTGTTATCCCTAACTGGTTCGGCAGGGACTGATTCTGGGATTCTGTGCCTGGTAGTGAGGGGCATCGCTGCTGGGCGTTGGTGAAATGGGAAAGAAGGGGTGAAAGGAGCGTGTCAGTGCTGTGCTCCACCAGCTCCTTACTTGGCAGGTCGATAAGGCTGCCTGGAGAGAGGTTCTTGGTATCTTGGGAATCTCCAGAACCTTTCTACGTGCAGCCTCATTGAAGCACAGGAAATTGGTGTGGCACAGAATTGCATTGCCGTGAGTTTGCTGGGCTCTGAGGTGAATTACGTTGTATACGAGCATTCGTAAAACCTCCCCTGGCACATCATGGCGCTGGGCCACGGGACTGTTACGTGCCATGGGTGCTGCCAGGGGGTTGGAGCAGGGCTTTGGGCTGGGAAGCAGGGAATGATTAAGCTGCAGGAGTAGAAATCAGGGCTCCTCATCCTGTGTGGTCACAGAGAGCACAGGCGGGCTGCAGGTTGGTGGAAAAACTGACTTTGTTCTCCCAGGCTAGGGCTGCAAGCTCAGCTGCCTGCTGGGGGGCTGTAACCTACCCCTCACGGGGGCTGGCCTGTGCGGGGTGAGGTTTCTCATCCGGTAGATTAAATGTAAAAGAGCTGGGACAAAGTCTGTTGTGTCACGTGCCGGCGCTTCACCCCATCCGGGTGCGTCGCGTCGCTCCCCGGGTTGCGTGGGGCTGTCTCCGGGAGGTGCAGCTTGTGTGTTACCCCGCGCTGGAGAGCGAGCGCTGACGGCCTGGAGGAGAGATCCTGCAGGTTCAGGCTTCAGTCTGCTCTTTTATCCCATGGCTGTTTAAAGTCCTTCAAGCAGGATCTGGCTGTCAGGATTTCCAGGTCTCCATTCCTGGGATTGCACAGCTGCTGGGGACGCCCGTGTTCATTTCTCTGAGGCATCTCTTCTTGGACCTGCAGAACATCAGATGGTGAAAGACACACAAGGCACCCCCTCCCTTCCCTCTCCAGCCCCAAAAAGACTTTGCAGAGGGTGCTCTCCTGTGAGGTGAGGGTTGGAGATTCCCAGTAGAGAGAGGAAAACTGGACCGGGATGACAGCTGTGAGACAGGTGACCAAAAAGGGACAAACTCAGCTGCTGTCCTGCTCAGGAAGTGTGTCCAGATGCTCCTTCCCTATGGGTTTTTGGCAGGAGCTCGGCTCCGGGCGGCCGGGGGAGCTGTGCCTGCCAGCCGCAGTGCTGAGCTTTGCGCTTCCGGCTCCAACTACCCAAATTCACTGTACTTTTTCCCACAGGGAAACCAGCTTATCTCTGGGTCCAGGCTCAGCAGCGCTTTCTCATCCCGGTGTATTTGTGTCACTGCGATCAGCTAGTCTGGCTGCCCACATAGCAGGGGTCACGGAGTTTCCCCAAATTAATTAACAGCGGCAAATCCGTTACAACCTCTTTGAAAGTTGTTTGAATGGCTAATTATATCCCATTACAGGTCCCTATTCGACACTGAATGGGCAGAGTTTCAGCTTTCCACTTATGTGTCTTGCTGTTCCTTATCTGCTGGGTGAAAGTTTTCTCAGGGACCATGTTTTTGGGTTTAGTTCCCCTGGGATGAAGTCCCCCTTGGGTTATGTTGATTGTAGCAAGTCCTGGAAGCTCCTGCTGTATGGCAGATGATGGATCTTCTCTCTCTGAGCTCCAGCATCTTCATCCAACTGTGGATGCTGCAACTGGAGATGGCGTTTCTGGTGGCTTCTGTATTCGTCTGATTAGCCTGATTAGCCTCTGGCCCCTGCAGCGTTACCCCCCCAAAAGACTGCCGTGTGGTGGACTGTGGTGTGTTCCATCAGGGGGACCACATTTTCTTCTGCAGGTGCATGGACCTGACATCCTCACAGGCTGCATCACTGGAATGTGAAGTTTTCTCCCTAGTTTTCTCCCTCTAAATCTCTCACGCGGTGGATTCCCTATTTGCCATTATATTTTAAGACTTCTTTTTTCAATGGGCTTACTGAGCATCAGCCAGTTTTGATACCGTTCTAGTTGCTTTATCAAGGTCATAATCCTGATGCAGATCCCTTGCGGGATTGTAGTTGGAGAGTTGGAGATCTCATGGAAGAGATGCTTCCCCCTCTGCTCTGCTCTGGTGAGACCCCCCCTGCAGTGCTGTGTCCAGCTCTGGAGCCCCAGCATCAGAGGACATGGACCTGTTGGAGGCCAAAGGAGGCCCTGGAGATGATCCGAGGGCTGGAGCCCCTCTGCTGTGGGGACAGGCTGAGAGAGCTGGGGGGGGTCAGCCTGGAGAAGAGAAGGCTCTGGGGAGACCTTCCAGTCGCTCAAGGGGCTCCAGGAAAGCTGGGGAGGGACTCGGGAGCAGGGAGGGGAGCCATAGGACGAGGGGGAAGGGGTTTAAACTGAAAGAGGGGAGATTTGGATGAGATCTGAGGCAGAAATCCTTGGCTGTGAGGGGGGTGAGCCCCTGTCCCAGGCTGCCCAGAGAACCTGTGGCTGCCCCATCCCTGGAGGGGTTCAAGGCCAGGTTGGACGGGGCTTGGAGCAGCCTGGGCTGGTGGGAGGTGTCCCTGCCCAGGGCAGGGGGGGCACTGGGGGGGCTTTAAGGTCCCTTCCCACCCAAACCAGTCTGTGATACCAAGGCAGCTTGATGTGACCTACATTGGTTGTTGTGGTGGGTTGACCTCGGCCCCATCTGAGCCCCTCACCCGGCCACGGTGTAACCCGAGAGCTGGGTCACTGGCTCCTGTTCTTCATGCTGGGATGGGGGAAACAGCAGTAATTTGCGGGTGATGCTGGAAGGGCTGATCCCAAGGGGATACGTGTTGGTCGCAAAGATGCTGGAGCGCTAGGTCAGCTCCCGGCGACCTTCCCGGGGGTTGCTGGTGACTTTTCTCTCCTCTTTCACGGGAGATGCCACGCAGCCGAGGGCAGAGCTCACTCGGTGGCCAACAACCACGTCCTTCAAGCGCCCAAGGAAGATGAATTGGTGGACAAGGACGCGGGGTTTCCCCGGCACCTTCTCTGGAGACCCCAGCTGAGACCTCGCGTCCCTCTGAGGCGCCACAGGGTGAGGACACGGGGGACGAAGAACCCAGCGGTGATGGCTTCCCGCCTGCCCAGAGGGCCCGGGATGCTCCCCCAGCCCCACCGGGAAAGGCGGGAGGCTGAGGAAAAGGCTAATTAGAGCCCGCGGACCCGGGGCCTAATTAGGCGGCGGGTGCAATCAGCGGAGCGGCCCCCCTGCCATGGCCCGGCCCCGCCCCGTCCCGTCCTCGCCGGGGGGCAAGGGGTTGGGCCCTCCGCCGGGCCCGGCCGCCCCCTCTCACGGGGGGGATTACACTGCGTGTAATTAAGCGTTTTAAGTAGCTCCGCCATGTCTCCCGGTCCCTCATTCCCCGCCGTTAATTAACGGGCTCCTCCCTTCCAATGATGCCTTTACTTAACGGGAGCACCGCGGCCCCGGGGAGCGCCCCCAGCCCTTCTGCCGCGGCCGGAGCGGGGCCCGCCCGCAGCGTTGCTCTGCCCCGTGTCCTTAAACCGAGGGGAAACGCTGCCAGCGCGGCCGTTGGGCCGGGTCCCGGTAAAAGCGGCGGGTCGGGGGGGGCCGCTCGTCCGGGGTGATGGGGACGGGGCGGCCCCGGGCGGGGGATACGGGAGGGACCGGGCGGGTGTCGGGGGCCGCCGGGGCGAGGGGGGCGGGAGGAACCGGGGGCTGCCGCCGCCACATGGCCGCGCGCACTTCCCCGGTGGGGCCCGTTGGAGGCGGGAGCGGCGGCAGCGGCCAATCAGAGTGCGGGGGCGGGGATTCCGGGTAGGCCGGTAAGAAAAGAGAGCCTGGCAGCCTCGGGCGGAGCAGCCAATGGGAGCGCGTTCCTGAGGAAAAGCAGGTGCCGCCGCCAATAGGCGTTCGGCGAGGGGCGGTGGCCGGGAGGGGAAGAGCCAATGGGCTCGCTGGCTGCTTAACGGACGGCCCGAACGGCTAATAGCGTCGCGCGCGGGCGGGGGGCGCGGGGGGGCTAGCCGGGCCGGG
>VXBO01006812.1:97929-108437 GCA_013400135.1 Rhinoptilus africanus
GAGGAGGCCCCGGAGATGCTGGGGGGGCTGGAGCTCCTCTGCTGTGGGGACAGGGGGAGAGAGCTGGGGGGGGTCAGCCTGGAGAAGAGAAGGCTCCGGGGAGACCTTGGAGCCCCTTCCAGTCCCTCAAGGGGCTCCAGGAGAGCTGGGGAGGAGCTCTGGATCAGGGAGGGGAGCCGTGGGATGAGGGGGAAGGGTTTGACACTGAAAGAGGGGAGATTTGGATGAGATGTGAGGAAGCAATTCTTGTCTGTGAGGGGGGTGAGCCCCTGTCCCAGGGTGCCCAGAGAAGCTGTGGCTGCCCCATCCCTGGGGGGGTTCAAGGCCAGGTTGGACGGGGCTTGGAGCAACCTGGGCTGGTGGGAGGTGTCCCTGCCCAGGGCAGGGAGTGGCACTGGGGGGCTTTAAGGTCCCTTCCCACCCAAACCATTCTATGAATTTTGGCCTTGCTCTCCGTGAATTTATTTTCGTGGTGATACTAATTACGTTAAGGTTATTTTTTTAATGATTGCTTAGGTGTTTGGTTTTCTTTTTGCTCCTAAGGGTATAAAAGTCTGCTGGGTGTTAGCACGCACAAAATACTTGTTTAAACCCCTGCATGAGGTTCAGTCACATCAATGTAAGCAAAAATGGCTTTGAGCACTTGGTAGTTAAAAGCACGCTCTCTTGAGGAAACCCTGAATGTACAGGGCAATGAGCAAAATTCAGATTTCTTTTATATTGCAAGACTGACATGTTTACAGGGGTTGCAAGATATAAGTGCTTAGAAGATTCTTTTTATGACAGTAATTGATTTAAAGAAAAATTTTAACCCTTAAGAGTTGTGTAAATACTTAAAATAGGCACATCAGGGAAGTTATCTGGTAGTGGTGGAGTCCTGGAATTGCTCTGCAAACCAGTTCTGGACAAGTGGAAAATACTGATGTACAGCAGTTTGGGGGGAGTGTCCCCATGGGTTATTTTGCAGAGACCATATTCCAAAGACCTGTTCCCCCTAAACACCTTGTACCTCAAACCCACAGTTCCAGCATTTGACAGACTTGGGAACCCCTCTTCAGGGAAGCAAGCCTAGATAGTGATGCTTTTATTGGGTCTTTTATTTAGGTTTGTTTTAAATATTGCATTTTTTTAAACTGTCTGTTACCTTACGACCTAGTTGTTACTGTCTGCCAAGCTCCTTAATTGGTTTTGTGCCTGCAACTGTAAAAACTTGACTCTGAGTCTGCCCAGTTTGCGTTCTTCATGTAGGTTTTAATGTGAAATGTCGTATAGTTGTTGGTGCTGTAAGCTTTAGCGTCTTTAGCTTTTGTAAAGGCATATAAAGTCATAGGCCACAAACTCTACCTCTAGGGAAGGCTTTTTTCCTGTGTCCCTCAGTGGTGGAAACGCTCAGTGATGTGAGTCAAGCAAGGAAGCAACAGCAGCTAGTTAAGACATCCGAATGGCTTCCCCAGTCATTAATTTGGCAGCTGTTTAATCCCTGAGGTTGCCATTTTTAATGAGAAACCCAGCGTGATCTCGTGTTATCAAGAGATTAGAGCCGCAGCCTGAGAACCGGACTGGAGGACATTTCCTCAACTCTGGAATCTCTCTGGCTTGTTGCAAGGGGACCTTTGCGGGAGCTGCTGCCCTTGCTTGTCTTTGCTTCAGCCATGTCTGCTTGCAGCTAAAATTAGCTTTGGAAATAAATGTAGCTTTGATGTAAATGCATGTTAACTTCAGGTATTTTGTGTGTTCTTTTAATGTTAAAAGTGCATTTCTGTTACGAAATACTAGTTTGAATTCTGGGTATCTGTCAATTGTTTCTCACAGTTGTCAAAATAATAAATGGATGTACGGGACACTGACTTGGTCCTTTTACCATAATTGGAGCTGCACATCAGTATCTGGCTTTGTATTTAGTGCTCTGCTGGACTTAAGACTGGCTTTTTCTTAATCTGTATGCTTGTCTCATGCCTTTTTTTATTTTAGGTGTTAAAGGTGCTGAGGGGAGAATCATCTAGTGCAAAGACAAGCTAAGGGGCTTGTTAGGCCTTCAGAATGGGGATTTCTCGTGTAGCATTTCAAGTGCCCTTTGAGAAAGTGATGGCTGTGACTATTACACCATCCAAGTGGCAGTGCGCTTGCTGGAAAACACCATCAGGAATCATAGGGCAGGCACCGGGCTTCAAAACTGACCAGTAGATTTTTTTTTTAACTAACCATGTATACACCTTGAACTATATCTGTGTAACTGAGCCATTCCTTGATCTAAAACTCCAAAGTCCTCTTAAATGGAAGTTGCATTTTCAAAAGGACTTTAAAAACGAGCATCTGGTATGGTTGGCAGAGCACAGACGATGAGCACTTTCTACCACCGTTTTCTACTTGAGAGTTTTTTTATTATTTTTTTTTTAACTGAAAACCTGTTACTGGGCTCTTCTGAAGGTTTTCAGCTTTTGGAGCATCAGGTAAGAGATCTTGCATTGCAAAGATGAAAGTATTTAGGCTCAGGCTTTGCAAGGGCTTCTGGATGCTGCATCCCAGGGCCTTGGAGATGAGCTGCCTCATGGTGATGAGACTGGCTCTGCTTTGTTGCCTTTTGGCTACCTTTTTCCAGTAACCTTTGAGGCTTGTAAGCTTCAATTCCATGAGGGAACAAGGTGACTTATTTTTACTGGTGCTGACAGAATAGCCATAGCTTGGATTGAGTTTTTGAAAGTCTTAAATGTCATCCTCAGGTTTTAAGGCCAGTGGTGAGGAACACCTGTCTTTATCTAAAAAAAAAAAAAAATTAAAAAATTCTGGATTCTGTCTCCCAAGCTGTAAGCTATAAGTAATTTTGAGCACATTTTAACACAAGCTTGCTTTATGATGTCTTTAACCAGTCATTCTAGGAAATAAAAGCCACTTTGCTATTGATTCAAACTGTTCCACAGGCTAATGAAACTAATACCGCAGCGAGGCTCAGTTGGCACGATGCGAGCTTGGCGGTATGGCTGTCTGTTAGGAGTGGTGGAAGCGGCATGTGAAGCGCTCAGACCAGCGCAGAGGCTGTTTCGGCTGTGCCTCTTAGTTGCAGAACAGAAACTTTTCTGGCTCGGTACCATGTCGTGGTTGTCCAGCCATACGGTGTGGTAACTGTGGAAATTGTATCATGATCATGCCAAAGGATGCTTTTGGCTCCTTGTTGGTGCAGACCTGAGCTGTTCTCTGTTTCTTGTGAGGAGAGAAACTCTAGCTCTTCCCTCTCTGCTCACAAATGCAGCTTGACTAACCATACTGCCTTTGGTAGCCGGCTACTGTTGTTACTCCTTAAGTGAAGGAAGCATCGAGGCCGAGAGGATGTAACTCTGGAGAGATCTCGCAAGGCCTGAGTGGTGATATCATCACTCACTTCAAAAATTGTGATAGTTGATCTCCCACACGGAGTGCCGCCAGAAATGATGGACTGGTCACTATCGGGTGTTTCTTCTTCAAACATCTCCATCGGCAGGTTGTGAAGGACAGAAGGGTGTGCAGGAGGGAAGAAGGCTTTTACATGTGGCTTACTGGGCTTCACTGTGCTCTCTGAACCTCGCACAGGCCACCTGACAGCCTCTGCACTGCAGGCAGGACACTGGTAGGGGCTAGTTGAGAGCAGGCTGAGGAGCAAGGCTGATGCTGGAATCTAGTTAGTTGTCTTGCCAGTTCCCTGTTTTGTCCCCACCCCAGACAACTGAATTTGTAAACTGGGTAATTTAGTGTGTGTTTCATACATGAATTTGAATTTCCTGTTGTCTTGCAGGAATGACACCAAGGAAGATGTGTTTGTCCATCAGGTAAGACTTCCTTGAAACTGGAACAGGCTACCTCTCTGAAACTTGCTATACGTGACCTATGTGAGTAGGACTGAAGCTGTGAAGGGAAGGGGCCTCTCATTTCCTAAGAACTGTTACTTGAACACAACTGTTTCTCAGTGCTGGATTGCAGGTAGAGCCTACTTGTAGCTGGGGGCTTTGCGTATCCACATCCATCCATTGTGAGAAGAGGAGATGGGTGGGGTTGAGTGGGCTGGTCCCGTACAGTGGTGAAAATTGTGCTGTCTGCCAGTGCACTCGGTTGACTCGGAGACAGTTTTTTGAAGCCCAGTTGAGTTGCCTTGTGGATTCATGTAGTTAGCAAGCATGTGGAAATAAGGTTAATTTTAAAGCTTGCAGCAGGGAGAGAAATGAATTGGGCTGTAATAGTGATGAAATGCCAATGAAAATTTTTTTTTCTAGGCAAAACTTTTGTATTTATTGCTCCAGGCTTTCCATGAAAACCTGAAAATGTTTTAATAGGTACTTTTTAATTCAGAGATGTACACTTAAATGTAGTTTCTGGGGAGCCTGTAAACCTCTGGAAACTAGACCAGAGTGAAACTGCGCACCACATCTGTGCCTTATTTCAGGCAGCAGGTTGGCCTTAACCTAGTCCTTGGTGTCTGTCTTGTGACTCTCGGTGGTTAGCTCTGTTTTTTTACTCTGTCTGTCTTAGGATCTCTTGTTGTGAAGCAGCCACTGAAGAATTCTTAGTGGAGCATGGTTTACTTCTGGCATTTAGGAGTCCATGGACTGTTCTTTTGTTTTGAATTGGGGATGTACTGCTGATGTTGTAAACAAAGGGAGGAACAAGTAACCCCTGGAAAGAGTTTTGACTTGAATATGATTTGCCAGCTTTCAGCTTCTTGCTTGGGCTATGTCTGAATTGCCTGCTATTAAAATGTAGAGGCATTTATTTATATAAGGTTACTCTGTAATGAGCAGTGGAGAAAGGCCAAGTGACTCCACTGTGTTTCTGTGTACCGAGGCAGGAATATATACCCTGAAGGAAAGCTTTCCGACTTCATTACTCGATTTGCAAGTAGGGTAACCTGTAAGTGACCTTGACTTAATGTCAGATTTCAGGACTTGTCATATAACTACTGGCTGTTTCTTAAAGCCCAATTTGGCGGTGATTTGGTTCAATGTAATAATTTTCATGATAAAACAGATCCCTGAAGTTTTAAGGGTCTAATCTGAAAGAAAACAGTTTGTTTTATGAGTTATAGCTATGTGTGCTTTTCCCTATCCCCATTTTCAAGCTTGTCCTACATGAAGAGCTGTTAGACTCAGCTGCTGTTGTAATAAGGCTTCCTGTCTCTCCCTAAAGTTACTGCTTTATAAGCTGAGACTCGTGGGCATGTTTTTTCCATAGATTTTGTTCCATTTTGGGTGAAAAATCCAGTCAAATTTTGTGGCTGGTATTTTTTAGAAATTTGTTAAACTTGCATTACTGTTCATTTAGTGTTTGATAAGCAGAATGTGGCTGAGAACGGTGCAGATTGAGGATTAACTCATCTGTCAGAAATTTAATCCACTGCTGAATAGCACGGAAAAGTCAGTGTTTTCTGGTAATGTCATGGAACTACAGATACTGATAGAAGGGCTTGTCTGGTGCTGACACCTTGGAAGGGCTGCTGCTTGGTGTATAATACACAGAGTAGATTTGTGGTTAATTGGTAATTGCTGTGTCTGAAGTGATGGTATTGTAAGCCTCAGAGAAGGAAATCTCTTTGTTTCTGGCTGTCGATGTGATTACGTAGCTTGGGATGTGCAGGCTACTGAGCGCTGTGGTGGTGTGAGGAATGGTAGAGGGCTGGAAGTCTGAGTGTGGGATCGGAAAGGCTTAGATATGGGTTTATGTGCTTCAGAGGAATGTATGTAAATACTGTGGGTGTGTTTAATGCTGGTTCATTCCCTGGTTAGGTGTACTATGGCCAGTGTGTATTGGCGGGGGGGAGGGGGTTGTTTGTTTTCAAACTACTTTTTCAGCTAGCAGGCAGCACCTTGACAGATGTTTCCAGTCAATGGTAAAGTTGTTGCACGTTTCCAATAGGCCAGAAGTACAGTAATACAGGTAAATTTTACGGCTTCCTGGATTTTCAGTGTTTTAATTGCTTTTTTGGGAGTACAGGTCTTCCTCCTAAGATATTAAATACTCAAATTCCTTAATCTTTTTTTAAAAAAAGAGAAGTCTTTAGTAGTATGCTATGTAGTATTCTCATGCTGTGCCTGTAAGTGTAATTCTGTGATGTTATGTTGTTAGACTGCCATAAAGAAGAATAACCCCAGGAAGTACCTCCGCAGCGTAGGAGATGGAGAGACCGTGGAGTTTGATGTGGTTGAAGGAGAAAAGGTAAACACGTCTCTCGGGCGTTAGAGTACGCAGGGAAAACCTGGTCTGCAGGCTTTGGTGTGGTGCCTGTGGTTTGAGCCGATGCCTGATGACATCCAAGGTGATGAATGGGTTTTCATTGCTTTACAATGTGGATGTAAATCCTTGCTGAGTACTAAATTATATTAATGCCGTAACTGATTTGATGCTGACTGTTTACCTAATGCTATCCCCGCTCTTTAGGGTGCGGAGGCAGCTAATGTTACAGGTCCTGGTGGCGTTCCAGTGCAAGGCAGTAAATACGCAGCAGACCGTAACCATTACAGACGATATCCACGTCGTAGGGGTCCTCCACGCAACTACCAGCAAAACTACCAGAATAGTGAGAGTGGGGAAAAGAATGAAGGAGCAGAGAACATCCCAGAAGGTCAAGCCCAGCAACGCCGTCCCTATCGCAGGCGGCGGTACCCACCTTACTATATGCGTAGGCCCTACGGGCGTCGACCACAATATTCCAACCCTCCCGTGCAGGGAGAGATAGTGGAGGTAATGTTGGCTTAAAGCGTGATGCTAAACTGGCTTGATTGCTTTGGAGCAGGGTGATGGGGTGCAGCTTTTTGCCGCTTTTTGTAGATACTCAAGATGTTTTTGGTAAGGTTTGGCAGTAAGATGAAATATCGGGGACGATGTCCATAAGCTGAAGGGCTTACATTACAGCTTTTCAAAAACAGAGTGTGTTTGGATTTGTGTTAACTTCCCATATGATTAACTGCTAGAAGCACAAATTCTAATAGCACGTACTTCTGTGCCCCAGGAGCGCTGCCCACCTTGTTGTGCGCCTCAGACTTAACCTGACAGCCCCCGTTCAGCCGTCTTCCTCGCGGCTGGACGAGTTGGGCGTTAGCAGGCTTTTTCACGTGGCTCAGGTGGTTTGTTGCCAATGTCTTGCAGGGTGCTGACGGCCAGGGTGCAGGAGATCAAGGCAGACCAGTCAGGCAGAACATGTATCGAGGTTATAGACCACGATTTCGCAGGTATGCTGCAGATCATCTTGGTTTTTTTAACCTTGCCTTTTAGCAACAGAGACAGAACATGGCGATGGTCAGATGCTGCATTGTTAAAGCCTAGCTTGACTTTCAGGGGTCCTCCTCGTCAAAGACAGCCTAGAGAGGATGGGAACGAAGAAGATAAAGAGAACCAAGGGGATGAGACCCAAGGTCAGCAGCCACCTCAACGTCGGTACCGTCGTAACTTCAACTACCGACGCAGACGCCCAGAGAACCCTAAACCACAAGATGGCAAAGAGACGAAGACAGCCGAACCACCAGCTGAGAACACGTCCGCTCCCGAGGCCGAGCAGGGCGGGGCTGAGTAAATACCGGCTTACCATCTCTACCATCATCCGGGTGCGTGTCCGGGGGTGCTCGAGGATACAATTTGACGGCTGACTTCTGTTTTCTTTTGATGCTTTCTTTTAATTTTTGCCTTAAAAGCCTTTGGACTATTCTTGCTCATGCGTGTTGTAACCAAACTGGCCGCACTTGTGAGCGTGGTTGGCTTCACTGTGCAAGCGCTGATTAATTGGGAGGGATCAGTTACCGGGCCTTAATTTTCATTGATGGAGTCAGTGTCTAGAATGCTGTAAATCTTAAAATCTTGGCTGTGCCCAGTAGCCCAGGCTAACAGCATCTTTGTCCACCCAGAAATAATAATTCCAGTGGTGCTGCTGTAGTGGCTTGAAAGTAGCTGGAAGAAACCGGTACTGGGACTTACTCAGTGCTGTGAGTGTCTGAGCTTTTGTCGCTCAGTCCTGACGGGGCATTAAGTCCTCGAGGCATTAATTTCTAGAAAGTTGGTGCAGAATTTGCAGGAGCATCTCAGTAGCGGCTTCTTATGTAAGCAAAAAAGTGCTGGAAGAGCTGGTAGAGATGGTGCTTTTCCTGGAGCACCCCGGGTGCCTGCGGCTGGAGGCGCTGGGGGGGGCTTGCTGCGGGGCAGGGCTGTGGAAGTGTCGGTGTTAACGCGTTGTTTCCATACGGCTGGCTGTGGTTCCGGGCCTGTTTGGGACTGTCTCCTGACGGGCACTTTGCTAATTTGGGAATATTTTCACTACTAGGACTCATCCTGCTTGCTTGTTCTGCTTTTTTTGGCACCTTCCCTGTCTGTTCTTCCTCTCTCCTCTGTATTTCCCCTCTCACCAGCCTTCCTATCCCATTCCTATTGTGTCTCACTCATCGCCCAGGCAAACGGAAAGAATCCCTTAGGCTCTGGTGGGAGCGGGGAGGAACGGTCAGAGGAATGGGCTGAAGAGGGAATGCAGGAGCTGGGCACGGAGAGTCGCTTGCTGTGGGCGGCAGCCGCGGACCTCTCTGGGCTGTGGGAGCTCAGGGACTCATTCCCTGAGGGCTGGGATGCTGCCGGGTTTGTTGTGCGGGTGAATTAAATCCCCTTCACGCCTTGAGGCAGTGCTTTCCGTGGGCTTGGTGCGAGCCTTTGGTTTATCCTGGTGTTCATCTTCACGGTTAACTCAAGCTGGATGAATTGTTAATGCTGTGGGCTTCAGAGAAACACCAAGGTGACACTTGGTTGCCTTTTCTGTCCATTGATAGTACTGGAGAGTATAAATTGTGGTTCCTGCGGTCTGGACGGTGACTCCCTGAAGCCACGCTGCTCTGTCAGGCAGAGGTAGAGATCTGCTCCTCTGCCATCTTCTGAAGACCTGGAGTTGTCCTCGTGCCTTCCAGGGCTCAGCTTGGGGTTTGCCCGCTGTGTTTGCGGAGCTGCGTGTGCCTGCGGGAGCCTGACCCGGCAGCTCTGCCGGGAGCCTGGCAGGAAACAGAGGGCAGTGCGAGGAGAGGCGTAGACGGGATTCCTTTGGGGTTAAATTTCTCTTTCTGGAGCACTTTGCGTTCGTTTTGTGTGGAATTTGGTGGGTTTGGTCACTGGAAGTGGGCTGGTGGAAGAGCTGCAGTTGGTAAGGGTTTGTCTGTGTGTGTGAACAGTGAGAATTCGTGAGTTGCCGCTGAGTCTGGGTAAACCCGGCACCCCTGTAACCCTCCCGCACCTGCCTCATCATCCTTTTTTTTTTCTCTCTCTTTTTCAGTTTAGTCATCAAAGAAAAGACTTAAGAAATGAAGAAGAAAAGAAAATGAAATTCCAGCAATAAGAAATGAACAAAAGAATTGGAACTGAAGACCTTAAGTGCTTGCTTTTTGCTGTTGACCAGATTACTAGAACTATCTGCATTATCTATGCAGCATGGGGTTTTTATTATTTTTACCTAAAGAAGTCTCCTTTTGGAAACGATAAACACGTTTTTTAAAAGCCTGTTTTTTCTCAATATACCTTTAAAGGTTTTTAAATTGTTTCATATCTGGTCAAGTTGAGATTTTTAAGAACCTCATTTTTAATTTGTATGAAATATACACCTGATTTTTTCAAGTCAAACTGCAAGCATCTGTTAATAAAGGTCTTAAAGAATTACCTTGTGTGCTTGGTTGCTTTAAACCCCTTTTGGGATGAAAGAGGTTGAGTTCAGCATTCTGAAGATGTTTTGGAGGGGGGAAATGACTGGTTTATTTCTTCAGTGTTCAGGCTGTTGGGGTAAAAGCCCCGCTGCAGGTTCTCGGGGGGGGAGGAGGAGGAGGGTGCTTGGCGTCAGCCTGCTGCGCTCCACACTCTTGACTTCTCACAATGCAGGTGTGATGGTCTCGCAGCCCAGTTGCTGCCGTGTGGGAAGGGGAATTGGGGAAAAAACAGGGAAAATGGCAGTTCCCGGCTGGGTTTGGGATGCGGAGGCTCCAGCAGCAGCTGCCGTGTGCGTGGCCGGGCTGGGCTGGTGCGGTGAGGGCCGGGGAGCCCAGGCCCCTACTCGGGTCCCCGCGGGGACGGGCTGCGCCGGGGTGAGGGAGCTGCGGCGGCAAGAGCCGCGCTGGAGCTGGGGCGGCTCCTCCAGAAGTTCCTTCTCCCGGGTGCCGCTGTCTCAGCCTCACCCACCCCCTAATGACACCCGTTATAACTACTGCTAACGAGCGCTGGGGTGTAACACCCGTTATAGCTACGGCTGGAGCGCCTGGGGGGGAGGATGGTTGTGTGCTGGCAGCTTCTGAGAGCTCTCCCTTCTCGGCACTAACCGGCTCTGTGCCTGTCTCATACAAATACTTGCTCTTTTTAATTGCTCTCCTGCGTGCTCGAGTGCCAGCCGTTAAACACGCAGGGTTTTGCTCACTAAACACCTTCCGAGGGGCTCTGGGGGCTGCTGTCCCCCAGGGCACGGGCACCCTATGGCCAGGGCTCCGTCCTGCTCTTCGTTTCTGTCACATGGTGTCAGTGACTGGATTTCTCCTTTTTTT
>VXBO01006812.1:138788-183396 GCA_013400135.1 Rhinoptilus africanus
CGGACCCTCGGGGCGGCGGCAGGAAGCGCTCCCGCTGCCGGGCTGGGGGCGTCGGCCGTGTCGGGGGCCTGGGCCTCGCTCCCCGCCGGGGCTGGCCGGGCCTGGCTTGGCTCCCCGCCCCGCGGAGCGGCCCGGCCGCGCTGGGGGGGTCACCCCGCGGTGAGAGGGGTGTGTGTGGGGGGCTGCGGGCCGGGGCACCGTGGCCGCTCTGGGCCGCCGCGGGGGTGCGGGCGCTGTGGAAGGCCTGGCTGGAGCTGTGCGCGCTGCAAAAAGCCGTCTCCCACACGAGAAGGGGTTGGGAGGTGCGGCTTGGCTTTTGCCTGCCAAGGTGCCAGGTCGCTGCTCACTCGAAGGGCAGCCTCGCCAGTGCCAACCACGGCGCTGGTTTTGGCTGGGGCAGGAGCCAGGGCTACCTCGAGGCTTGGTGTTGACATATGTTTTGCTTTCTCCTTTTAAACTTCATCAGGATGTATATGCTGCAGCAGCGTGTGGCCTAGCTGTGTTTTAAAGACTTGTTTTAATGATCTGGACTTCATTAGTGTTTTTTCCTATAAGCGGGTAGAGCTTGCAGCTGATGGTGACAATAGGAGACACTCGTCTGGTCAGGTAGCTGTGAACATAACAACTGGCATTGTGAAACCTGTGCTTAATGAAGAATTGCAAAATGGTCAGAATTCCTGTTGCCCTGTCTGTGTGGGTACTGCAACCAGTGGAGCCAGAGCGGCATTGCTACCCTCTTTTGACAGGGCCTTAACGAGGAGGCCATGTTAGATGACAACTGAGCAGGCAGGAGGAGTTCGGTCTGGCCATCTGTGATCGTCTTTGTCTCGTGTTCATCTGTGTTTCTTCTAGGAAGGAAGGTGCTAGCTGTCTTTATTCAAAGTGCCCCAAACATCTTTTTTTTTTTTTTTTTTAAAGGTACTTAAAATCTGGATCAAGCTCCTCATATTGCTAATTGCAATAACTCAGTAAAGCACTTTAGGCTTTCCCTTTCAGTTAGCAAAAGGCTCTTATGCAAACCCAACTTTAGATAGAAAGCCTTTGTATTCAGCTATCTATATGTGGAGAATCTGTTGTTCTGCTTTGTGAACTGTTCCTTCTCGTTAGTTTAGGATTATGGGGAAAGCGATACAGGCAAATGTATATCTGAAACAGGTCTTGGGGCGCACGCAAGGCTTGAGTCAGTATATTTCTAACTGTAGAAATGATTCTGGGTTTAAACTGTTCGCTTGTATGCTTCAGTAACAATGAGGAAAAGCATTTTTAAATCTTGGCAAGGAATAAAAACTACTGTGATGCAAGATAAAACATGTTTGCAGTTTGGTAATGTGTTCTAGACAGAAATTTTAATCATTAGATTTGCATACTTTGAACTTGGTTATTCATGACCTGCAACTGATGCTCTTAGCTCATTACATGTCCTGCTTGGGGTTATTTGTTTGCCTGGAACTGATGCCTGTTTTGTGAAGTTTATTGGGTTTTCATTGTTAAATAGAAATGTTCTGGAAGTCTTGGAGTGTCTGGAGCATCTAAAATGGAAACCATAGAGCTTCTACTAAAAGAACAATAGTAAACAGAAACATCTGAAACTCCTAGGGATTTCCCTGATGAGTGTGCAGCTGTGCTTTCCTTGCTTTCCTGTGAAGCCTATGAAAGGCTGATGTGAAGGGCAGCCTGAAGTTGACCGTTAATCCTGATGTGAAAGTTACTTCTGGTTAAAATGCTGCTGTAGTACTAAAATAAACTTCCAATTATTATGAGCGTAGACAGCTGGACATCTTAATTAAAATATTTTCAGCAGCTATCTGTCGCCCTGTGAGCTTCAAAGTTAATGCAGCATATTGATGTAGCTGGGTTCCAACTCTGCTTCTGGCTCCTGAGAACTTGTAGAATACATGAATATGCATCATTGCAGCAGAGGTGTGTGTAATCTGCTTTACGCTAATGTGAGTGCTCACAGCTTTTAAAAATCATCTATGGCTTGTTTTAGCCCTCTCTGTCTTCTGCCTGCCTTTTTGTGGTCAGCCAAGCTTTCATGCTGTCATTAGCCTCGATCATAAGAATTTCAATGGTCTGAGCTTCTAGAGTAATAGCCTGTAAGGAGGAATTGTAGGGGGATGTAGTTATCCTCGCTCTTGAGGCTCCTGTTCCTGAGGAAAGAGCAGCACCTTTTTTCGTAGAAGGTGAAGGTGCTGTCAGATTAAATGGAAGTGAAATTGGTTTCTGGTACTGTGAGTAGCACAAGAAGCTCTCTTTAACACTTAGCGTGTTGCAGACTTCTACCTTGGCTCCTGCCACCCCATTATGCTAAATGCAGGTGTGAAAACCTACTCATTTTAGTGTTTAATATGTGACAAATAAAACGATGTATTGACTAGCTAAGTTTTTATGCTGAAGTTTTAAAGAAGTTTAAAGCATCTTTACATTTCTGCAGCCTATAGTCATTTAATTACGTGGCTTCCTTCAAGCCCTGTTTAAAATAGCTTACACCGTACTGCATTCACATACATACCATACGGGTATCCATCAGAAAGGATTACCCCTAGAGATGGCAGGTAAAACCCTTTCACCAGAGTGTCTTCTCAGGCACAAAATTCTCTGTATGGCCTTCCATATGTAGTGGTTAGTTGCCTCTTGCAGCCCCTAGTGCATCTTTGTGATGGTCTGCAGGGAACTGCCTGAGATAAGTGACAAAAATGGCATTGAGGTGAGGTATTCCCAGCTTCTGGGGGTGGATTTTTGTTGGGTGGAGGAACTGGGTTTGTTTACCCAGTCCTAGATGTGCAGTAATCTGAAAATGCGAAAGGCAGAGTTTCAATGCTGTGATCATGAAATTGATCTTTGCAGTTCTTCCCTTTGAGTTTCAGATAGTGACTTCTGTTTTAAAGAGTTTTAAAACTTCAAAATACCATTTGGCCTGTTTTCTCATCGGTAAAGGAGTTGTCCTTTTCTTGATATGTATTGACTTTTCTTCTAAACAAGGAACACTTTATAAAGAGAAAACAAAGAGTTAGTTTTGCAAAAGCTTTTAAAAACCATTGCTCTGTTCTAAGCTCTTGTGCTGCTAATTCACTCCACTACTTCTGAATGTTATGGCATAATTCCTAGCAGGAGTGTTGTTCCCTGCACTGTTCTCTTGTCTCTTGAAAACCCCAAACAAACCCTTTTTTAATACAGCAATGGAGGGGCTTCCTCTGAGCCTTTCTGCCTGGCAGTGCTGGGCAGATACCGCCCTCATCTGTACTCAGCCTTCTCTGCCTGTGGTCAGATTGCGTGGTATCAGTGTGTGTTTTCGAAGCGTAGACCAAACTGCGTCAGGGTGAAGGTTTTTACCAAGTGAATACAGTGCTGGAGCAAGCCTGAGGCTGAGCAGAGGAGTGGGACTAGTCCAGGCCCGGAGGCAGACTACAGCGGGCCGGGATTGCTGTCACTTGTGGTGCCAGGCTCACAGCAATAGCTATGGCTGCCAGAATTGTCTGGGTTTCTAACAAGCTGGTTTGAATTGCTCAGCTCTTCTCAAGTTGAACGATGCTCTGCTGTGTTTTTGGCCAATGATGAGTGTTCTGTTTGGGGGGAGGGGAAATGACAAAAATGCTCCTGCAGCTTTGGGTGCAAGGAAAGAGGGCACCTGCCCCTCCGCCAGCTGTGGCTGGCAAACAGCAGAACGCAAAAGGGCTTGTCCTGGGAGGGCTGTGTCCTGGGCTTGGATTTGACAGTGGCCATGCTCTGGTTGTGGTTCACCTTGATGCGTTTGAACAGTTAGCTGGAGTTTAGTGATTTATTTTTATTTTCAGCGCTTGGGAAGTGTTGCTGAGCTAAGGGCTTAGTTCCTCTCAGAAGGATCCTCCTCTTCCATGTCCCGCAGTGGGGGCTGTTACTTTTTCTTGAGCATCTTCTGCATTTACCTACTGCTGAGAAACTGCCGGTTGCCCAACAGGCTCTGGGCCCTGCTGCCTCTGCCCCGAAGCTGCGGGTGGCCTGTCCTCTGCCGCGTGAGGGAGGGGGGCTGCAGCTGCTCTGGTCCCTTCCTCTGCTTACGTGAGTGTGGGGCCACCTCTCCCGCTTCAGTTCTTTTCTGAACTTCTCAGCTGCTTCGTTATTTTTAAAAGAAATAGCAAGGTAGCTCAGTGGCTTGGAAAAGTTGCTCTTGCAATGTTTTGTTTTGTTTTTTTTTTTTTAACAAAGCTTTATCTTTTTAGTCCTCAGATGGTATGTTGCTGCTTGGCCTGAGCTATGCACGCCGAACATGCTGCATCCTCAAGGCTGTGTGCATGGAGCATCCGCAACCGTCCCCTTCCCTGTGTGTAACAGGAACAAGGAGCGATCTGCTGCAACTGATGCGCATGCAGGGTGCTTCCCATTATGCAAAAGTGTGCCTCAAAATAGAGGAACTTCTGCCAGTGCCTGTTTTAGCACTGTTAAATGTAGCTGGTCGTTGGTATGGGGAGAGAAACAGCAAGGCTGATGTGCACCACGATTTGTTAGTATGCATGAATAGGAGTATAGGTACAGCTCGTATTTTTAAGTATTAACAGTATGAAACCAAGCTAATAAAGATTTTTTTTATTAATGTGGTATTAAAATACTGGACAGGATTTTGTTACATGTTAGAGTAAACCAGCGTCCTGTAGAATATGAAAGTGAAGGGTAATAATGTAAGATTAAAATGCCTTTGACAGTAAAGGATTTAATGTAAGCCCACGTACTTCCCAGTGTTTGATCTGGGGCAGGTTTTCCCAGTGCTGCGGGCTGGTTTTGACAGTGTAACCTTAACCGGGGCGATAACAGACAAAATGACACTTTTGCTCTTTCCTGTCCTGTTCGGTAAAGTTAAGGTAGCAGCTCCGAGCCGTGCCGTGGGCTAGATGGCCAGTGCTGGTGCCAGTGAGGCAGGTGGGCTGTGCCACGCTGGAACTGGTGTGGCAGCAGAGAGCCCACTGGGTCACACTCTCTGAGCAGGCTGCCTGGGCAGCTTTCTTGTTTTGAATTTAAGCCTAAAATGGGATGACACGGCTTTCCCCTTCTTTTTTTGAAGTTACAGAACATGAAGCATGTTGGGAGTTTAGGTTCAGGCTTTTAAAATTCCCCCACCCAGTGCCTTCACTTCCTATCTTGTGCATGTCTCTTCTTCACCAGTTTGTTTTGAGGAGCCTTTATGAAGATGTACAAAGTAGCTGTCAATCCTTACATCATTAGAAAGAGAAAGTTGCATTAAGTGTAGAAAATACCAGTTGGTCTCAGAAAGCTGCATTTTGAGAAGAGATCTCTTCTTCCTTGGTAATTCCTAGTAACTTGTCTAGAAACGGGTGCTTCAAAACCATGGAGGCACTGGGATATGCAAGCTCTGCTGAGTGGCAGACTTAGGGATGCTCAGATCCCAGACATACGCCTACCTCAAACAGGGGTTCCCATAACAGTGGCAAATTCTGTGGGTTTCAAGAACAATATCGGCCTGAGAGCTCAGTTAGGTCTGTCATGCTGTTGATCCAGCTCTGTCGGTGATGGTGATGCTGTGTCTTGCTTTTGTGGGCCTAAATGTTTCCTGTTCTTGTGTCCAATGCCAGGGTGAGACTGTGGTTGTGGACAGGCGTGCGAGCCAGAGCTGGAGGGTGCTCTGCTGCTGTGGGTCTCCTCAGCTTCACATTGAGACCTGCTGCAGATCTGGATCTGTACCCAGAATTCTTGTGTTTCTCTTGACACCACCTTGTAGAGTAACTGAGGTTTTTTTGGCCGTGTGTTTCCTAATTAGACACCTTCCATATAAACCAAATAATAACACTGTTTTTTGGAGATAGTTCTCCCTTGTGGAGTGCAAATTCTGAGATGGAACTTAAAGGGTTGCCCGACTTGCTAGCAGAAGTTTAAAAACCAACACAAAAACCAACCCCCCAAACAACCAATGGTTAAAAAGAAGGATATCTTTTTCAAGATCCTGAACTGATTATGATACGAGGCTGTTTCTTCAGTCTATCCCTGCTGCTGTTTGCAAGTTTTGCCTTGGACTTCATGATTTCCCTTGTTCTGAGGGAGTGCAGCGCCTGTGCTGGTTTATAGCTTCATAGCTTTGTTTAAGCTCTGTTTAAGAAAGTAAATACCCGGGCCTTACGCTCAGTTTGGAAGCTTTGGGAGCACATGCGTTTCTGTTTCTCGCTTTTGTGCCTGCAGCAGTCTGAGCTGTGGGCAGGACAGGTGGGTGATCTTGGGCACCAGGTGGTTTAGAGCATAATACATTCTTTTAATTTTTTTTTTTTACCCACATTACTGGTATAGAAATGGCAGATGTGCTCAGTTCTGGGGTGAGATCTCCCTGAAGAAGATTCCTAGCAGGTTGAAAAGTGGGCTCTGGGCTGGAGGATGTAGGTAGTGTCTGTAAATGGCTGCTGTACACCTGCAGAGGAGAACACTGGCTGTGCTAATGCTGCTCTCCAAACCAGTTTTGCCTTCTGTGCCAGTGAGTCTTTCTGGAGTTCAGCTCTTAATCAGAGAGCAGCTTCTGTTGGGGGTTTGCATCACAGGTCTGCGACGATATCAGTGTACCAAGAGGTCCAAGGTCTTCTAGCTCTGCTGTTGACAGCTGAACTTGTGTGGTCTCTTCGTTAGTGGTTTGCGATCTTCATAGAGGACTGGTACGTTGTGCGCAGTGATCTTTGCGATGAAGGGTTTGCTGTGCCAGGTGTGTAATGCAAGTGTTCAGTTAGTGCTTTCCCCATATAATACTGGTAGGTATCTGGTGGGGAAACAGGATAGCGTGTATTGTAATAACTGATTATCTCTCTGGTGCCCTTGGTTTGGGAGACTTGTCAATTTGAAAAGCAAAAGTGTTATAGTAGGGCTAGAGAATGTGGCAGAGGGCAAGTACCTTGAAACAGTAGGGCAAGGGTGCCGTGAAATGACTGTGATTAATCTAGGAACAAATTATCAAATACAAACAAATACTTTGTTTAGAAACGTGGGTGTTTTTTTTATAAGATAAAAAATGAAAGTAGTGTGGAAGGCTAAAAGTGGTTAACAGAGATCAGCATGTGCAAAATTCTTCCTTTCACTGGGGACTCCTGAGTGCTTTGAGCTCACAGGAGTTAGATGAATAACCTGCTTACTGTACAATTCCATTGTTTGGGAGGAAAAAAAAATAATTCATGGTCTTAGTCTTCAGAAATGGCTCTGTTTTCTCATAATGTGTAGCAGGCTTCCAAACAGGATCCGGCAGCTGTGAGGAGCTGGTTAAACTGCGACTGGTGAGTTAATGGTGTGTGCTAAAGAGCATCATGAAATGGTTCTTGGTCATCAGACAGCGGGTGCTCGCAGGGAGCTGCCTCCAGCCGGTACCTGTGATGAAATGGCAGCAGTTTCAGTCCTGCCTGAAAGAGGAAGTGGCGGTGCTGCCGAGGCTCGGCAGGAAACTGGTGCAGGATGTGTGGACAGATTTGACAGCTCGGTTTCCTTTGGCGAGGAGAACGTACACATTCTGACCTGAAAACAGACTTCAGCAGCTTAAAAATATAAGGAATCTTAGCAAGCTTGGAGGCTTGTGGTTTCTGCATCAAATTGCTTGTGAAGAGTGAATGCAAGATCATGCAGATTCTTACCTCTTGGTTTAGGAGAGAACACTGATTGTGTACAAAGAGCCACAAAATTTCACTTAATTCTTCACGGTCAGTAGCTCCTATTGCTGCTAGAATATAGTGCAGCTACTGTGAGTTACAGGCAGTTTTTAAAACTAAGGAGCCCCCATAGCAACACCATGTTTCATGTGCTTGCCGTTAAACTGGGAAAGTTAGGCTTGTACGAGAGGGGTTGTGGCCCTCAGTGTCAGGGTGCATTTGGGACAGTGTTTCTTGCAACTTGTGCTTTGTAAATGGGAACTTGCCAGAGGCACCATGGATTTCTTCAGCCTTTTGTGATCTGTCAATGTCTTTTGGTACTTGCACAGGCCTGTATGAAGAAAGTTCGTAATTCCAGACTTCCCTTTGCACTAGGAAGGATTACCGATCTACATAACATCCCGCTGGAGACTTAAACCTTCATTGCAGCACTTGCATCTCTGTTACCACTTTTTTGGGGTTAATCTCAATGCAGATCAGCTGTCTTTCATAAAAATGTAATGGAGCTTTAAAGCAAAATTCTGTAAAATGGACCTATTGAGTCTGGAATAGGGCCATCTGATGAAGTTGACAAAGCGTATGAGGCTTTGTAGTCCGTGGTTTCCAGGGTAGTGTTGAGCTCTGAAATCCTGCTGGTGTGATCACGTGTTGAACAGGTTAAAATCCAACAAAAATCAGTAATATGATCAGTTTAATGTGCACTTTACTGAAGCACTGGAGTTTTTGGTTACAATACAGAGAGGTTTGAGAAATTAAATCAATTCAGTGTTGTTGTTTTTTTTTTTTTTTAAGATATCTTAGGTCTCGTTGAACAGAAGTAAGCCATGCTGACTTGCATTGCATTCCTAGTCTCTATCAGCTCTCCTCTCTGGGCTTGGCCAGGTGGCTCATGGTTACATGCCTCAAAACTCACTCACTGCACTCTAGCTGGGATGACTTCAGTGTTTTCCCGTCTGTTTCAATTTCCTCACATATTTAAAACTACTCGGAGTGTTTTCTAGGCCTGATGGTGTTGTATGTTTAGGCTTCCTTTTATTAGGCTACTTTTTTGGGAGAGCAACCCCAAACCCCTTTTAACTTCTTTGTTTTTCCCTCCCTTGGGGCTGTGCTCTAGGGATGAGTTATTCTCTAGCCATATCTCATGTTGGACTGGATTACTTTTAAACCACAAGTCAATGATGTATATGTCTTTCAAGCTTTTCCTATGGAAAAGTAGGTCCCAGGATGGTGCAAGTGAGCTCCCTAAAAATGAGCTTGTTTTCAGCTGTGTTCTGTGGACCTCTTAGAAATGGAAAACGGAAAGTAGCTCATCCTGCTAATCTAGAAAGCTTGATAATCCAAGTAAAATAACTTATTCAGCAACACTTTCCCCCTGGTAAGACTTTCGAGGCCTATGCTTAAGACTCTAAATCTGTTTAAAACTTAGTCTTTCTTATTTCAGTATTTAAAGTTGTATATCCATTAAGGAAAAAAAAAATGGTGAGGGGATGCCTTTACCTAAAGATGTGCTGGAATGCAGTTTGGTCCTTTTAAGATGTAATCCTGAAGTGTTTCATAGGGTGGGGGCTGGCAATTAAACAACTGTGCGAGAGAAATGGTGGTCACTTGGTACATGGAGAACGTCTGGTGGGGCCAGTTCAATGTTTTCTGTGATACATTTTGTTAATGTCTTCCTTTTGGTTTTGTGTGGTGGTCTTTTTTTTCCCTAAACAACACCCAGCCCTGATCAGCCTTTTCCAGGTCACCTGTTGTGCAGTTCAGGTTCTGCTTTATGCTTCGGAGTGAGGCGTCGGGTTATTTGCACTCTGTTTTGTTCCGCTGCCAGAAAGCTTGAAGGCTTGGGTCAGCCGGTGTGTGGGGCGGTGTGTGGGGTGAGTTCAGAGCCTTTCCCTCCCGCTCTCACCCAGCACAGGGTGGTACCCGTTTGAATCGGTGATGTGGACCATACCAACCCTGTGAATTCAAGTGAATTTGAGGTGCGGGCTGAGAGTAAGCAGTGCTTTTATGGGAAAAGCTCTTAACTTGAAGTGCTGGTCTTCTCTACACTGTGAGAGTGAGAACTGAGTGTTCCAGGGTAATGCGCCTGTGTGCAAGGTGTGTGTGTCCAGCCTGGGCTTGGTCTCTCAGCCCTTCCCAGTGCCCATGCAGGGCTTGGCCGCATCTGAGGTGGGGAAGAAGCGTGGGTTTGCAGGGCACTCGCGTACTGCACTGATGGGCTTTCTCATCCTGGCCTTTCCTTCTGTTGCATGCTTGATACTTGCTGGAGTAATGAGTTTTGAAGAGTAACACTAAACACATCTCCTTTTTTTTTTTTCTTTTTAAAGGCAGATGCAAGCTCTTCTCCTAGGAGTGCATATACGGAATGTTAAGGTTTATAGTTAATCATGGATTGGCATGCTGCAAAAAGCATAGGAAGTACTTCAGAGCCTGGATTTTTCCTCTTGTGTGCTTTCCGGGTTCTGGAAAGGCTGTCTTGAAGCAGATATGTAACCTGCAAATTATGAGTAAACAAGGAAATACAAATAATTGGGGCAAGAGGGTAGAGGAGGAGGTAGAGCAGGAAGGGAAAGGAGGAACAGAGAACAGAGGAGGAGGTGTGTGCCCAGGGGAGGGCAGGGTGGAAGGGAGAGCGGGCTTCTTGAAGGGGTGGCCCCAGTGCGGTGGAGCTGGAGGTGGGTGTGCTCTTCCTCTTGGGATACCGCTTGGGGTGAGCAAGGGCAGCTGGAGCAGACACCTCCCGAATTCCACCTGAAATTGAAAAAGCTGGGAAACCCAGTGTTTTGTACCAGACTTATGAACTCTGAAAGGCATTTGTGAAGGCTACTACCTGTACTGTGCAGACACACAGCTGAATGGGTGTGCTTGAGGAAATCCCACAACAAAAGGCCTTATGGCATGGAGGAGGCTGGCAAGCTGGCGAGGTGTGCTGGTAATGTAGCCTGGTTTTAGTTGGAGTGGGCTTGGGTTGGTGAGCTGGGTCTGATACCTGTTTTGATGTGTTTTCCTCTTAAAATCTACTTAACAAGTGACTCATCCCTGTCCACATTTGTTTTAAGCATTAAAGCTTTCTTAATTTGGGACTGAGCTGCTCAGTTCTATTGACTGCTTGCTTTCTGGTGACTTTTTTTTATTCTATTTTTTATTCCTGCCAGCATGGCAGGGCAGAACTGCACAAGCACCTTAGCAGTCAAGGTGCAGTCAAGGCAATATCTTTGATACAAGCAGTTGAGCTGACCTGAACATGGAAGGTGTCTTTTGAAATGGAAACGATTGCTTCGTCCTTTTGAGTAAACGTATGTCTGCTTCAGGGCCAAATTTCACAGCTTTTTATAGTATTAATGAAGGGCCTGTTGATACGGCTTTGCTGTGGATGCTGCTGCTCATCCTGGCTGAAACGGAAGCCTGCTGGGTACATCAACAGAATTTACTACTTTGATATTGAAATATGGCACCAGGTAGAGGCCTGGTGATAACGCCTGATGTCTATGCAAATGCTTCATTGTCTCTGTATGCGTTGAACGAAGATGTATAGATAGCATTGGTGTGAGTGCCTGATGCACCACATGCCGGCTGATGTCCTGCTCCAAGTCTTTGCTGCCATTTCCTAAAATCAGCTGCTGTGGATCTCTCAGGGGCTTGTGGGAATGGTGGTGATTACTATTGCCCTACAAGGACTGGTTTTGGGAACTTTTGAGGATGTTTGTTATGAAGTTAACTGGCTCTGTCTAAATAGTTGAGCATTCCTACAGCATCTGAAGAAAAGCCAGTGGTATAAGGTTTGTTTTGAGTCGCTAGCAATTAGTTTTCCTTGCAAGTGTAACAATGGGATGGGCAGTATCAGATTGTGTTGTTATCTGCGACCAGAACACTCAAAAACCTGGAATTGCGTTGTATTTCTTCCAGATCGCTCTGAGAAGTGAAATCCCCAGGAGATGCTCAGATGCATAGTTCAGTAGGGATTAATTCAATTTTTTTTTTTAAATGTAGTTACACAGAACGGAGAGCCCTGGCAGGATCCTTGCTTGGCTGAAGCGTTGCGACTGTTCTGAGGGTAAATTTGCTGCAGTGGTTGTCTCTCCTTGTCCTCTCCCCACACACCCTGGCAGGGGGGGTTTGCAAGTCTTTGCTGTAAATAAAAGTACTTCCAATAATATGGAAATGCTGAAAGTCAGTGGGAGCTTTGCTGCTAGCCTTGCTGGGGTCAGGATTTCACACCTGTATGTGACTGAATGGCTAGAGGCTTGGTACATTTCTAATTAAAGCAATATATTAATGAAGGGCAGCAGTGTCTGGCACTGGAGATAGCTAAATAATGTTTGAAAGAGGTATTGATGGCAAATACTGATGTAGTTCATGTGCTAAAGTCTGTGCTGGGACAGTGTTGAAGTAGCTGGATGCATGATGATTTGTAACGCCTGGAGAGTAATATGAATCCTTGGGAACCCGATGCCCCGCTGGGCTGCCGTGCTGTTAGCCTTCAACGGGGGGTTAAGTAGTGACTTTAACCAAAAGATTGTAGAACTGTACTTGGGCTTTAAAAAAAAATCCACACAACTGAATCAAAAAAACCCCAAGGTGGGGAGGAGGAATTAATCATGTTTATTTCTGTCTCTACTGGCTAACTTTTATCCCCTAAACTAGTTTCAAAGCTCCTACTGCTGTGTTTTCTGCTGAGCCACCTCTACTGAAGTCCTTCCAGAGGGAGAGGATCTCTTGGGAGGCGTGTATGTTCTTAGCAGTCATCAAGACCCAAGCTAACACTTTTGGCTTTCTAAGGCTCGATGCTTCCATGGATTAAAAAGAGCCTGGGAAGGCCTTAAGACCTTTTTTCCTTACTTGAAGGTTACTAGGAAGAAAAATCATGCTAAATTTACCTAGTCCTTCCTCGCGATATAGAAAAGTGACAGTGTCTTAGGTGTTGTTGGCTGTTGTATGCGGTGGGAGGAGGGGTCTGACTGTAGGGAGGAGGTATTTGCATTTATGAAAATAAGCAGCTTGCTATCTTGTGAGTGTGATGGAGAGAATGGATCTACTGCCTGATCTAGGAATGCCTGTTTCCAGATCCCATACGTGCTGTTAGAGGTTTGGGCTCCAGTGGGAGCTCATCAATGACATGTACTGCTATCTAATGACAAACATCTAAATATGGGTATCTCTTTTTTTCTTCTAGGTTCTCGTTGGAGTTGATATACTAGTAGACTTCAGCTATGCAGACGATCAAGTGTGTAGTTGTGGGTGATGGTGCTGTTGGTAAAACCTGCCTCTTAATTTCTTACACAACAAATAAATTCCCATCGGAATATGTACCAACGGTAAGTGTGAGAAAGGCTCCATTTGTTCTCTAAGCATGATGGGGTAGGGCAGCATGAGTTTCCTTCCGAACTAACCTTTGTGGCACAAACGTCCTAATAGTTGTTCTTACAGCCTGCTTTCCTGTTGGAGACTAACTGGTACAGCACAGGAAAGGAATGAGCGGTGTGTTTGGGACGCTGCTGCTACCTGTTGTTCACATTACCTGTAGCGCTGGGATGACTTCCCTGTCTCTTGTCAGTTCCCAGCTTGACTGCTTTGCAGCATCTGAGCTTCTGGTTGTTGATGGTCACCAGCACAGTTCTGTGAACAAGATTATTTGCAGTTGTTAGGATTGCAAAGTGGAGAGCAAGGAGCAGGAAGACCTGCTTTCCAGCTTGTGCTCTCAGTTCTTGCCACGTCTTCATTTTTAGGGAAAGCAGTATTTTGTGTTGCTAGAGTGGTCAGTGACTGCACCTGACACTTTCTGATGCTCATTTCTGCTTTGCGGCTCTGAAAGACCCCGAGGTCGTGCAGTGAACTATGGAGTGTGGCTGATTATTTCTCGCATGCTTGGCTGAAGCCGTGTTTGAATCTCGACTGCCCAGTCTCATTCATTTGTACTTCCAAACACTTGCTGCCTTTGTGTGTGGTCTTTGGCTACTTCTAAGTAACCTTTAGGAGTCTTATAGGATCAGTTTTCTGAGATACTGAATCCCTTGGCTTATCTAAAGATGGAGTTGGGAGCAGTTTGACTGCCCACAAGCCACATGTACATTACCTTTCTAATAGAAAAGTGTTTTTTTTCTTGTTAATATTGCATGTGAAGAACAGTTTGCTGACGCTGAGGTGGTTCGGTTTATTAGTGAGGTTGCTGCGGTAGACGGGCGTCTGGATGCTCTTTTTATCAGTTTTCTCTGTTGTGGACCTGAAAAGGCCATCTTCTATGCATACACAAATTGAAGAGTTTATCCAGATACCCCAAGCAAATTTGGATCTGGAAATGCATTGCAAAGAGGTTGAATGTCTGTTGTGGAAGGGTCAGTGATCTTCTCTGCTGTTATGAAGCAACTTACAAGAAGAGCTGGTTCCTCGGAGATGCAGGGTAGCTCCTGCCCGATAGCTCTTTCAGAGTAGCTGCTTCTTTATAAAAATATCCTCTCTTTGTGAAAAACAAGTTGCAGTGAACTTCATTGCCTCTTTTTGAGGTATTGGTTTTGTACACTATCCAAAGATCTTCAGTGTACCAAATTTGGGGTTTGTTAAGAATAGGACAGACTTCCACAGAAAAAAAATGTTTGTTTAGTTGTAGATCTGGAACTAAAGATGAAGGGACTCCCAAACCCGAGAGCATTCAGGGTGGATGCAGTGACTGCTGTTAGGAACCTGAGGGTTGTGCTGGAGACGAGGAGACCTAAGTTCATCTCCTGGAGATCCTCTCATTATGGACTGGGAGGGAAGAAGTAGCGTTTGAAAGGGTGTTTTGCCACTCTCAGGTTTTTGAGTGGTGTTAAGTATCCTGCTGTGGTGCTTGTAGGACAACCACATCCTGCGATGGTTCTGTGCAAGTCTGCTCACCCTATTTAAGCTATTCTTTATGGTCAAGACAAAATGAGAGAGGTGGGAGAGTTCAGGCAGTGAGCACTTCTATACTTATCCCTAGTGAAATGACCCTTAATTATGTTGAAAGATGTTATAATCTTAAAATGTTCATTTGGAAAGCTTGAAAGTTTGCCGGCTGTCCTGCAGGTGGTAGTACTGTCTGTAAATCCCCGCTAACAAGCAATGTAGAAAAACCACTCAAAGTAAAAAGTTACTTACCAGTGAAGTGTGCTTAAGGTGTGCTGAGCCTTGTTTATAGTGCCTTTTAAAACTGTCACATGTTTCTGGAATAGCATTTACCTCTGAACCTCATGGCTCGAGGAACTCGCTGTTCTGGGAATATTGTGGGCCTATTTCTAGTTCTGTGTATGGCCTTGGAGGCCTGTTTCATACTCTGGAAACTGGTAAGTAACCTCTGATATTTCAGATAATACTTCTAGTAATAAATGGGCAAAGAAATAGAACAGCACCATTCCCAAAATAAAAGTAACCTGTCTGAGAGCTGACAAGCTGTAGTGTTCCCAGAATGTTTGTGGCTGACTAAGGACCCCAGGGTAAAGTGGGTAGGGCTCAAACTGCTTAATAGAAATGTTTAAGCAGGAAAAAAACCCTGGAGATGAGTTTCTGATGTTTGAGAACCTGGTGGATACTAGTGTTAGTGCCAGGTCAGTGTAGTGACAAACACCAGGAATGCAGCAGCTACTGTGAAGCATCACAGCAGGATACTTAACTCTACCCTCAAACTTGAGAAGGGTAAAACTCAGTTTCAAATGCGACTTCTTCCCTACTGGTCCATAAAGAGAGGATCATCCTGGTGTTGCACCTGGTTTGTCACCTGCGTGTTTTTGATTTTATTGCTGTTCTCAGAAAAGGCAGCGAGTGGCACATCCATGGGGAGGCACTGGCAGCATCTGGAGCGGCAGGTCAGGAGCTCGTGCCACCTGCGGCCATTGGCTGTCTGGCACTGGCAGGAATTGAAACTTCTCACTGGGCTAATTGTTGCTCTGGTTTTTAGCCTGTTTGGCACAACCGAGGATGAAATCGTCTGTGGATTATGCTATCAGACAGTAGTTGCCAGGTTTTCCTGAAGGCTCCTTAGAGCTGAACCCAGGACTTTCTCAATAGTGGCTGTAAAAAAAATAATTTAAAAAGCCCATTTTGCTGATTTGGAGCTTAAGCCCACAAAAAAAATAGTGAGGGAAAATGGTTGCTAATCCCCCTAAAGGGCAGCCACAAGTAGTGTTATCGACTTGCTGTTCACTGGGTAAAAACGAGGGGGTGTCTTTGGGGGATTAAGCTGCCAACCATCGTCTGACATCTGAAGGAGCAAGCGCTCTGACCTTCAGTGTAGAGCATTGCGGTTTCTTGTTCTGCACCCAGCAACAGATGAGTTTTCATCCTGACCAGCACTTTGGAGTCTTGAAGCCATGGCACATTGAACATGCTCTGTGAAGTGCCTCCCACCCTCCCCCAGCCTGAAGCTCTTACTTGTAGCTGGACACTTTCTGGGGTGGTCAGTAAGGCAAACTCAGCGCAGTGTGTAGAGGATTGGGCTGCAGGTAATGGAGATGAGTGTCAAAATCTCTTGCAGTAATTTAAAATCTTGAATGCCAATCCAAAATAGCACGACAGGTGACTTCTAGCTGATGTTCCTGGGGATATGCAGCATGCTGTGACCATAGCTGCTTTCTCAGTCACTGGGAGTTGTGAAAAGTGGAAGAAGTTAGCATGGTGTCAGGTACTGCTTTAACCAGGGCAGTTGGGTGGAAAGGAGAAGGATCTGAACTCTGGGAAGTTCAGCTTTGGAGTACTGTCTTGCTGGTCTTTTCTCAGTTTTTAGTGGGATTTTCTCAAGGACCTAAGCTCTTACTAAAGCCATGTTAATAGATGCATGTGACTGCTTATTTTTCCACGTCCCTCCCTCCTCTGTTGCACGAACAGCAACCGACCTCCTTCGGCTGAGACGGCACAGAGACACTACAGAGACACTACTGCCCGTCTCTGGGCCAAAGAGCACTGACACCAATATGAGGATGCTACAAATGGCGTTTATTGCAGGCTTGCACTACCTTATATACTTTACGACCTTCGTTACCACCTCTTCTCTGTTGTCACACCTAGGGGAGGTTCCATGCCCCTAACTTGCCGTGACACAGCGAGATCTTCCGAGCGCCGTCCACTACATTCCTCACTGCCATGAAAAGCTGCTGAGATGACTGCTGGCCTCCTTAATGTTGTGGTTTACATCAGCTGTGGGAGCTGCTCACCCTTCAGTTCTGTGTTGAAGCAGAGCTTCCCTATTAGCCGAGATCTCGACTGTCTCCGAGTGACCCTGCAGCACAGCGAGCAGGGACAGCTTGTTGGCGTTTTTTTAGTGGAAGGGATTTTTTTTGCCAAAAGCGCTTTCTGAAATACTGTCTCTTGCAGTTCTGAAGATAAAGTGGTTATTGAAATTAAGGATACTGACCTTAGAGTATATTCCTTAATGCTGAGGGTGTGGGTGCTGAAGGAGGAGGCTTTGGGTAGGTCCTTGTGCTCAGCTGTGGTGTAAACAAGTTACTGGGGGAAGCATTTTTGGTGGTGTTGGCTACGCCGTTTGGCAGGTCTGCCCTTGAGGCCAGGACTGTTGTGCCAGGTGCTGTACAGAGGCAGTATAACTTGGTCTTCTGGGTCTGGATTTTCCATTTAGATTGAGCGTGAATTTGGCACAGACTGATTTCAACGAACTGTATTGCTTCCTCCAAAGATGGAGGAAAAATTCCTGTTGAAGAGATGGACTCTGTATTGAATTCTGTAGGTGATCACAAAGGTGAAGTTCTGAGGACCTGGTCCTGGGAGAAGCAGCCCTGTAGCTCTGTGCCCTGAAGGGCAGGGTTGAAGTTTATCAGCTCTCTCTTTGTGGGAACGTGTTTACTGTGTCAGGCCAAGTGTGAAAGTTGACATTTCTGTGGTGATGTGGGAAACCTCTGAAGCTACAGTCAAGAGCTTTTGCAGGTGTTATGCTCAGTGGCTTTTACCCTGTTCTGTGCAGCGGTGTACCCAGTGTGCCTGTGCTTGAGATAACTCATGGAAACAGCTCTTTCATCTCTCTTACAAATCGAATTGTCCCCTTAACAGCCTTAAGGTAACAGCATTGTAAGCCTAATGTCCTGTGCCGATGACTCTGGTACAAATCAGAGGTGGTCTGGCAAGGTGAGTAGGACGTGGTTTAAAGATGGCTTATTCACATCCTCTTAAATGTGCTTCTTTTTCTTTTTTTATTTTTACCAGGTTTTTGATAACTATGCTGTAACAGTGATGATTGGAGGGGAGCCTTACACCCTAGGCCTCTTTGATACTGCAGGTGAGGAATCAAGCGCGTGTGTCACTGTAACTGCCCAAGATTTAGTTGAGGTGATACTGAACTCAAAAACATAGAGGTGTGGGGTTTTTTTCTGTCTTATGAAAAAGAAAAATCTTTCTTGGTTCTTCTTTCCTGACCTTTGGGTCACTAAATGGAGTTTATTTAAAAACAAAACCACCCCAAAACCAAACCAAAACAAGAAAACCTTCCGCTTCCTTTAGAGCTGTTTTATTTTGTGACGCCAGATGACAAGTTTCAAACTTTCATCTCTAGTCTAGGGGATACCTGAAAGATAAGGGAGTTCTGTGGTTTTAAACAAAATTAAAGGAGAAAATTGTGTTGAATAAAATATGTGGATTGTGTGTGAGTTTTGTTTAGTAAATAGCCTATTTCTTGACCAAATCTCAAGACAGAATGACTAACATTAGAACATCTTAGATGTGTGTGTGGCGTGTATCTGTGTATAAGTACGTGGATGAAATCAGGATGTTTCTTAGACCCTCTCACAGTGGGCTTCTTTAAAATAAAAAATACATCTGCAGGCTTCTTTGTTTATGGTTATTAGACTGTTACCTCAGTTTCTGGCTGGAGAAATGTGCAGTGATTAAACAACTACACATGTTGCTTTGCAATGTGAAAATTTAGCCAGAAAGGGTAGAAACTGGTTCAACTGCTCCCTACCCAGTCCCCAGCTTGTAGTAGTACCAAAGTGGTACGGCAGCATTGGGTATTGTGAACTGTCCTTCCAGAGAGCTGTGCTGATGAGCTGTTGCCTAAAATTGTCTTGGTAGAACTTAATCTGACTGTTTCCAGGTGTATGCTTACAGATGCATCATTATTGTCCTACTTGATCTTACGCTTCCGATTAAACACTGTAGCTTCAGTTCACCTTCACGTTCTTCACCCGAGTGTGATTTGTGTGTTAGTTACTGCAGACTCCCTAGTTCATGGGTAAGGAGCTGAGCGGAGAAGAGGCTCCTTCCCGATAGTTGTGTAGGCGGCTGTGGGACTGGTGCTTGGCTGGGCATCAGCTGTAGCCTCCTGGTACCTGCATGGACCTGTGCAAGGTCCTTCTCTGCCCAGTTCTCTCTGGGTTCAGGCCTCTGTGAACTGTTGCACCTGTAGATCCGCACATCCATGTGCTGTCTGTCGACACGAGTGCACTAATCCAGCCAGGAATTCTGAAACCTCACCAAGCAGCTTTAGTGCATGGAGGTGACTTTACGCGCTTGTTGAATATAAAGACTTTCCTTTCGGAGCTGGGCTGCTGAAGTGGGAGGCTTTTCTTCTTTAAAGGTCACCTGCTTTTTTGCATTTAGCAATGCATTTTTGTATTTAGCTGGTTATGATTTAAGTAGCCAGCACAAGTTACAAAACTTAATGGATAAAACCCATATTACTGTCAAATTAAAAAAAAAAGAGTCTTTGTTTTGAACTTGTACTATGAGGACAAAGCTTTTTAGAGGAGTCTGTTACAATCACAACAAGATATTTTGGTCAGCGCTTAGCTCCTATGTGTCCAGCCAAGCATGATGGCTGCAACAAGCTGTTTAGACCTCCGTCTTCGAACTGTAGGTGTTCCTCTCCTGAGATCTCCCAGGTGTCGAGTCATCGCCTTCAAGATCTCAAAGGTCTTTGTCCTGTATGAATGGTGTGAGAGCATCACTTGAAATCTGAGGCATTTTGAACAAGTGTTCCTGATCTGGTTGCCAGCAAGTACAGCAGTTCCTCTAGTGCCAGGTTCGCTTTCTAAAAACTGAGTGCTACTGAGTGGAGCAGGAGGAGGCTCAAGAATGAGCTCAGGCAGAGTGGGGGGCTGGTGGGTCAGTGCTGATGGTGGCCTGCAGGGACTGCCCGCTCTCACGTGGACCCAAAGGGAAGAGCCTGGCTCCCTCTGAAGCACAGCCTGCGACGGGGCTTTAGTGTGTCTTTAGGGGAATGCTGCTGGAAGGCCTCAACACACCCACCTGTACCAGCAGCGTGTTCCTCTCGCTGCTTGGAGACACTTCCCCAAATGTTTGCAAGCACAGGCCAGAAAGGTCTAGTGAACAAAACTCTGGTTTGTTGTTTTTTTTCTCCAAACTGCAGGGTTTTTGCAGGGTAATGAAATTTGATGGCATAATACTTGGAATGAATGGACTAGGTGCAGAGGATCTCATCTATAACCAGATTGTGTTCTGCAACTTTTCATTATAATTGCAGAAAGTGTTATGCAGTCTGAGGGTGTTTGACCTAAGCATGTATTGGAGTGTACTCCTATCAGAATTCCCAGCTCTCCTGTGACTTTAAGAAGCTTGTTGCTACATAGCAACCCTATGAATTCTGTATTTGAAAACTAGAATCTTCAAATGTTTGGGTTCAGGGCAGGTGTATTTGCTTAGGAGTTGGGATTAATCACAATGATGCTGTTGTGCTGGAACATGTGTTCTAAATACCCGTAAAGGGCAGTGTTTCATTGTCTGGTTCTAATACTGTGGTAATTTTCTCCTCTTCTAGGTCAGGAAGACTATGATAGATTACGACCCCTCAGCTATCCACAGACAGATGTATTTCTGGTCTGTTTTTCAGTGGTGTCTCCTTCTTCATTTGAAAATGTGAAAGAAAAGGTTGGTCAAACTCTACCTGAAAAGGGGGCTGCTGCAGTGATTTTGAAAACAGGACTGAAGTTATCTTAGGTGGTTAGTAACAAATACCATTTATTCTGTCTTTAGTGGGTACCTGAAATTACTCACCACTGTCCAAAGACTCCTTTCCTGCTTGTTGGGACCCAGATTGATCTAAGAGATGATCCCTCAACAATTGAGAAACTTGCCAAGAACAAGCAGAAGCCCATAACTCCAGAGACGGCTGAAAAACTGGCCCGGGACCTGAAGGCTGTCAAATACGTGGAATGCTCTGCACTTACGCAGGTGAGAATTGGTCTTTCACTATTTTTTCTTGCTTATATTCCAGACTTTTTTCCAGTTATGGGGAAAACCAGCTCAGTAGGGATGTGAAAGGGTCTAAGCTCTGTTTCTGCTGTTGACACAGTGGCTTTGTCCTGTTGTTCTGAAGTACAAGGAGTTGGCAGTGGTACAAAGAAAATCAGCCTGTGAAGATTAGGCGTAGTGTAGAGGGGTGATGGAGGAGGATATGCTTGCTGTGTTTGCTTTTGTGCTGGAGGAAAACAGCTATTGAAACCTTAAAGATGTGTTACAGCAGTAGGACACAGAAGAGAGCAGGCAAATTAAAAAAAAAAAAATCTCTTGGACAAGTCACTTCTGGTACTTCTAATACTAGAAGCCTTCATACTTGTGAGAGCTTCTTTTTCTTCCTGTGCGGTTGGTGGTGAGCTACGTTTCCTGTGTCTGCCTTGAGATGGAAGTTCTGTTGAAACAGAAAATAACAATGAAGTTGTTCTTAAGACATAAACACGGTGATGTTGTGTGAATTAACTTGTGAACATGACTTTAGAGCCAACTAAAACAGCTGATCTGAGGCCAGCAAACCTGATTATCCTTTCCCTTTAAATTAGGAATGCTAGGGAGGGGTGGATGGGAGCCATCGGCTGGCTAGCTGGCTTGTTGCCTTGACTTTGTATGCCCTGGGAATGTAACTTTTTGTGCCTGCTCTTTCAGAGTTGACTACAACTCTTTAACAATGTCCTTAATGCTACTGTAAAAAACTTGTCCCTGTCTGATGTGCATGGAATGAGGGATGCACAGTATCAAGCCCCTCGCTCTTCTCAGTTTTGTTGCGCATTCATCTCTATCTTCAACACCACACTTTATTGCTAAACTTCATGAAGCCTGAAGTTCTGCTTATCTTGCACCTTTTGCCTAGATTGCGTGTTGACTCTTCCATTTGGGATCCTGAGACTCTTTTTTTTGTAACAAAGCTTTGCCTGAGTGTTTGCTGAGAAGGAAGGAGCTTTTGAAATTGTGCCGGACGCTGGCGCTGGAGGTGTGGTGGCGAGGCACACTGCAGTTTAGCCTGGGAATCCCTGATCAAAAGGTGCTCTTGGCTGTGCTTCCTTACTGCCCACAGGCAAGCTCAGGGTTACTTGGGCTTCAGCTAATTCTTAGATCCATTCAGTCCCAAAATACCATTTTAGATGGTGTCTGGCACATCCTGAATTCTGATGCTACCTAGGCTGTAGAACCTGCTAGCTGGATAAATACATACCAGGTCTTTCTGTCCTGTATTGCTCACTGAGACCCTCTCCTCTGTAGCTTTAAACTCACCTTGCTTCGTCTGCTCAGATTGCATGGAAGCACTTAGAATTACCTGAGTAAGAGTTAATAGGATGAAAAAAATGTAGTGTTTATCCGTTCTTTTTATTTCCAGATAGACTAAACTGTATCTGTTGCAGAGAACAGCTTTATGCACTTGGAAGCTCAGCCGGAATTTCTTGCAGAGCACTAGTGCTTGTTACACCCACTGATGGTTTGAGGAATCAAGAGTAATGTGGCAGGAAGGTTCAGAAGCCTTCTTGCCTGGAAGACTAGTTGGTTTGCATCTGCTCTTTTCTTCACTTGTTGTCAGACTCACAAAACACCTTCTCCTCAGTCAGTCAGTAACAGCTGCCAAGCAGAAGCGTAGATGATCTCTGAAGGGTTGTTTGAAGTTCCCAGCAGTGATCTTGCTGCTAAACGCAGAGGTCGGCTGGCTTTCCGGGCCAGGAGGGTTGTTTTCCTGCCTGCAAGGCAGTGTTGTAGTAGCTGGTTTCAACTGAAGCCAGGCTCAGCTGGGTAGGTCAGGCCCTCTTTTACCTTGGCTTTGCTCTACACAGTTCATTTCAGCGGTCTAGGCTGGGTTTTTTTTTCCTTCCCAACTAATTTACAAATGACTTCATCACCATGGTAGCAAGTAATCATAAAATCATGGAGCCAGAGCGTGTTTTTTATTCTTGGGAGGAAGAATTTGCTTGTCTGGGTGGAAGAGACAATGTTCTGATAGTACTTGGGTGAGTTTTAAGAGGCTGAGTTTCTGAATCTTTTCTGTAAAGCCAGAAAACATCTCCTCCTCCCTGAGCTGGGATGACTCTGCAGGAGTGCAGAGTCATGACTGCAGAGGACATGAACCCCAGAAAGGGGTTCCGTCCCCCCTTTCTTCAGGTTGTGGTATCCGTTTGTGTGACGAAGGCACTTTCGATGTCTATCTTCACCTTTTCTCTTCAAAGTCGTACCTAACAGCACTGTAAAAAGTGGATAACACTTTTCTGTTGGGAAAAGGGGGCTGACAAACAGATTACAACTGAAATGGTTGTTGCTTCTTTTACATTTAGGAGTTAAATGACTGAGCAGCCTTTCTAAAGCTCAGTGCTAGTACCTGACACAAGGGAGAACTCTGAATTCTGTTCCTTCCCCCCCCCCCGATACTGGGTGGACAGTTTTGACACTGATTTATGAAGTGTCTTAAAGTGCACGTGGATGGAGGGGGTAAAGGGAGCCCGAGCTCAACCCCAGTGCAGCCCAGGAGCCACGTTACTCTAACCGGAGCATGGAGGTGGTGTCGAACACAGTTCCCTTCCTCTGGTTACTCTGTACCATCCAGGCTTTTCACCTCAGTGCCATTTTCACAACAATTTTGTCCCTGTCCAGTTTTTTTTTGCCTCTTCCCTTATCTCAGTTTTTTTGCTAAGTTCTTCAAAATGAATCCCAAATTCTGTTCTCTTGAATTACTGTCTCCTGTGCGATGGGAAAACAAAAGAGGAGTCCCGGAGCAGGAGAATTAAGGAAGCATGTTTTCTTGACTCTTGCCCTGCCTGGGTTCTTAATCTATCTAGCAGTATGTAATTGAGTTTACACTACAGTCTTATTCTTGCAGAGAAAGAAAATCTAATTAGTGCTCAGACTTCACATAGGCATTATTTATCTGAAGCCTGTAGCTCTTTTGTCAGCCCGGGTTGCAACTCATTTGGAAAAAAACAAAAGTTGCTGGGGAGGATGTAGAGAATGATTTTTAGATGGTAAATTTGTTAACTTCTGTTCTTTCAAGTATAATCTTGCATGTAACATGATGGACTTAAATGCTTCCAGATGGAATTGCCTTCGGGATCTCTCATGTATGTGCTTCAGTAAAACAAGATTAAAGACCTTCTAAAGGGGATGTATCCAGTCTAACCTGTGAGGGAGAAACGAGTTACGTTTGAATTATTTAAAAATAAAAATCTTAATTTTGCAAAGACTACTAATTCTTTTACAGGAAGTGATTTAAGCTTTTTTCTCTGTCTTTGGCTGGGATAAAGCAGTTCTTCTGAATTTACGAAGGTGACACTCACGACAGTAGATTTAGGCGAGTCCAGTTAGTACAGACCGAGCCAGGTTTCAGTGCTGGTGTCCCTGCGGGGCTCGGCCGCGGGACTGGTGACACCCTCAGTGTCCTGCCGTGCCTCCAGCCAGCGCAGCGCATGCTTCCTGCCCCGCTCTCACCCCTGCCGGCTCCTTGCAGCTCCCTCACCGCTGCTCTGGTGTTGGATCGCACTTATTCCAGTCCTAACACTGTTTCTGTCCTCCCGTGACGTGAGTGGTTATACCTGCTTTGGGAACTGAACTGAATAACTGAAGCCACCATTTCTGTGCTGGCTCTCGATGTGCAAGTAGCAGCACTGGTAAGGTATTGCATCGCTTCTTAAAATACTGCTAGCCGATGTCTGAAGATGATGATAGCTTACCAGGGAGGTACTGCTTCCACCCCAGATCTGTTTTCCCCACCGTCTGAAGATCTTCAGTTATTCAGAGGCTGAATTCACAAAGCAGAGGAGGGGTTTGGAGCCTTTGCTCCGGACTGGCTGCTGCTGGGCTAGTTGGGAGCAGTGAGTCCGTCCATCTGATGTACTTGCTAATCCACAGTGGGCAACTGAAAAAAGGTTACCTGGCCTTTGGGATCCCTGTGGTGGGGCAAGCAGCTCTCCACTGGGTTTATTCCTCAGTAAACTCCCTATGTGTATATTCAGCAGAAAGTGGAAACCACTGTCTTTTGTCTGGCCCCTCCCACCCCCCCGTTCTCGCCAGTTGCCGCTGTGTGTGTGCCTCTGCCCTTCTGGGTGTTCATTTTGTCTAACTTGGTCTGTCACACGTTCTGTCTGTCTCCGGCATTGACTTCTGGGTCATCTAAATGAGATTTCCTCCTGGGATCTACTTTGTTTTTTGCAAAGTAAATCTGTTTACTGCCTCTGTGAATTCAGCCTGATCTATCCTGAATGCTCTTTGTATCTGCTTGTTTTTCTCTAATCCTCTAACCTGGCTGCTGTTTTTTCTCCTCCCCTCTGTCTTGTAGAGAGGTCTGAAGAATGTGTTTGATGAGGCTATCCTAGCTGCCCTCGAGCCTCCGGAAACTCAGCCCAAAAGGAAGTGCTGTATATTCTAAACTTTCTCCTTCCCCTCTTGCTGCTGCTTCCTCTGTCCCACTACTGTAGAAACCTGGTTTAAAAAAAAAAAACGAATAAAACCACCTTGATTGAAAGCTGTTGTGTCTGCTTACCATCTCAGAGCAACCTCTGTATTAGCTCTTGGACTGAAAACAATATTTAAGACCTTTAGTAAAACGTTGTGACCGTGGAACATGAACTGGACTCGCTTAACTCTCTGCTGCTTGGGTTGCCAGATGTGGGTAGCTTTATAATTCAGGCTGTTGGGGGAGAGGGTTTGGTTACATCATTATTTAAAGAAAGATCAAAAGAATGAGATGTGATGTTTGATCTTCCTGAATCCAACTGGAAGAAACAATGTGTGTTTTTTTCCAATTTCTACTTGTGACTCTTGTTAGCTGTATTTGCATGACAAAAGTACATGAAACGGTGATCTGCAAGTTACGATGTAATGTGAAGGGTTTTCTGGTTCTCCTTTGTGCAGTGAGATGTTTTTCTGTTGCTGTTGCTTTGGCTGTCTGTGCTGTAGTGGAGTATTTGTCGGTCCTTGGGGGGAAGGAAATATCGATGTACTTGCTACTGCTTTATGAACTGTTAAAATTCTTGCTTTCACTAACATGGTAGACCTCTTCATTTCAATAATAGATCCTTAAAGCCTGTTACTGTAAGATGTAAAGCTGCTTCTTACTCTCATGCTTCTGATTTTCATTGTTTTAAGGAGAAAACATCAATTGTAGCTTGTCTTTAAATTTTGAAATTAAAAATTGCGGTTGTTTGTATAAATGACTGATGAAGCTTTATTCCGGTTTGCACCTCCTGGCTTCAGTTTAACACTTAACGCACCGTACAGTGCCCGCTTCGTACTCCTCCCATCTTGACTTCTCTGATGCCATGCACAGCTTCTGGGCTTTTCCTGGCTGCTTCTAACCCTCGGGTGGTCGGGGCTAGCAGCCTGACCAGAGCGCGTACCAGACCCGTGTATCGTTGCATGCTTGCCTTGTCTCTTCTCCTCCTGACACGCTGGTGTCTGCACTGCGTGCTCCAGATCGAGCTCTTCCTTTTGAATGCAGCACTTTCTGCTTTGTCATTAGCATGTGAAACGTGTTAGTAGCCAACTAATCTTAAAAATTCCCTTAAGGAAGTGACTTTGGTACGTGTGTGTTGCTTCTTGTGAAGTATACTGGTCTAGTCTCAAAGGATTCGCGTTCCTGTTCAGAAAACCAGATGCTGTGCTGAGGACCTGCTGACTGCGGCACTGCAGCTTGGACCTGAGCAAAGGAGACTCTAGGAGTTGTAGAGACAAACCTCCGTTTGCTGTTAGAGGGGTTTGTCTGCCACGTGGCTTTCTGTGGTTTTGTTTGTGTGAAAACTCAAAAATGAGACTGCCCCTTTCTCTCTTTGCCCCTTTTCAGAAAGGCCTAAAGAATGTATTTGACGAAGCGATATTGGCTGCCCTGGAGCCTCCGGAGCCGAAGAAGACTCGCAGGTGTGTGCTGCTATGAACGTCCCTCCAGAGCCCCTTCTGCAAAGCTGGTGTTTGATGTCATACTAAAAGCAATGTTTAAATCAAACTAAAGATACAAATTTTAAAATTTGTTTTCGCAATAATGACAAATGCCCTGCACTCCCATCTCCCCCACACGATCCCTGTGTGAGATGAGAATGTTAGTGTTTATTCCCCAGTGCCCCCTCAATTCAGTTAAACTAGTTAATTTTGAGTAATTATGTATTATCAGAAAACACTGATCAGTACTAGTTTTTTATTTTGTTTACTATTTCTAATTTTTTTTTTGTTTAAAATCCAGGCATGCTTGTGATGACTTTTTCTGTAACAGACTAATTCTAGGCTGTTTTACTGAAACCTTGTCCCTTACGCCAGTCTGGTAAGACTTGGTTCTGGTTTCAAGAACTTCTGGGGCTGTTCTGCAGCCAGCCAGCAGCCTGGGTGTGAGCAGACTTTAGTTCTAAAGACAAATACAGGAAAGTAAAATGTCCCAAGCTGGTGCTCCTCTAAGGAGGAGTGTAGAAAATGTATCTGCATCTCCTCTGAAGTTGCCTTGTATCTCTTCCCCTGGCTTTCCACTGTGCAGGTCATAATTTTCTACCCCATCCTCTAAGTTATGAAGCCTTAGGAATAGGAGAATCCTCTCTCTGGATGCACCATCAGACTTGAAATTAGCTTGCCAGTCTCTTCCTTAATATTTGACATGATAAGCTTTTGTCATGTGATGAAGAAATAACTGCACCTTTTAAAGCATGCCCAGCTGATTCAGTTGGCTTTTAACAAATCCATCTTCTGCCACTCCTTAATTATTAGAGAAATGCTTACGATGACCAGCACACACGCACACTGCTGTTTGGACACTCTGAAAGGACCTGGCATATGTTAAGACGAGTTTTGGAGAGCTGGCCCTGGTGGTGCATCTCTTACTGGATGGCTTGGCATCCGTCAGGGAGGGGTGGAAAGACAGACCTGTGTCAGTAGGAAGGAACTGCAGGGAGAGGGTTCTAGCGTGTAGTTTGGCACCATTTAGGGACCAGTCAAGGGAATCCCCTTTTTCTGCGTTTTGCCGTAATTAATCTTGAACCTGTACGAGGGGTTCCAGCACGCTGAGGATTGTGTGCAGGGTCTGTACATGGACTGACTGCAGTGTTGGAGGGGTTTTACCAAAAATATATTTTGGCTTGCAAATTCAAAGTGGGGTTTTTTTTTTTAAGACTTAGGGAGTCTTCTCCATCTTCCAAAATTCCGATTTCTTGTAGACTCATTAGTGTTGAACCAGTGCTTTTTCATGTCTAAGTTCTTTGTATATGCATTCTTTTCAGATGTATTAAACATAAAGTATCTTCACAAGCCTGCCTGAGGGTAGTTATTTCTCTTGCCTTTGAGCCTCTTGAGCGTGAAGGACTTGTAAAATACGGCTTTTATCCCTTGCGAGCCCCACTCTCCTCCTTGCAAGTTAGTTCGGGTCTTTCCTTAATGCTTAATCCTGTCGGTTCATGTCTTCCCGCATCTCTGCTGCTGGCCTCAGCCCTGTCAAGGCTGCTCTGATCTTTGAGGCAGAGTCTTTGCTGTCATACCCAGCTCTGAAGAGAGGGCGCGGTGGTTCTTAACGAAGGGAATTGTTGTGTATTAAAAGTTGGCTTTTGGGGCTTATTGGACTCTTGCACCTCTTCTGTCTTTGGGGAAGTTTCCTGTTGTTCCCTGGTCGTGGGCAGATCGCAAAAACTTTAAGGGGACAAATGACATCATACCTGTCTCCCTCCCCAAAGCACACGGGACTTACTACACCTTTTTGTTAATTCTCCAAAGAAACAGTGAAATCTTATGCTGTTGATGCATAATTTGTATTAATTATTAAAGCACATTTCAAGAGCCTCACTAGAGATCACTTTTTATTTTCAGAAGCTGGCTTGTGGGTGCTGCAATCCAAAAGCCTAGTGTAAAATGTGTGTGTTTTCATTGTGATTAGTGCTGCTGCTCAACTTCGCAGTTCAGTTTTTAATTGCCCTCTTCTGTGGGGAGGCTTGGCTGTGGGTCAGAGGCTCCCAGTTGAAAGTACTGCTGGTGCTTGTGATGCTGGGTGCCAGCTGGGCAGGGGTGGCTGCTCTGTGTGCTTACAGCAGGCTGAAATGGGCTTCTGTACCTTCTGATAGCTAAAGCGAATTCCTGTGTCCAAAGCTAGCAGCAAGATTGGTGAGCACGGGATTGCCTGCGTGAAATCAGGCAGGAAACGGCCTCCGAAATGCAGGGAGAAGCCCTTAGGACTTGTGCTTCAAGTAGCAGGGTTACCCAGTCAAGCTTTTTCTGTCCTGGATGCATCCTTACCTGGGGGTTGCCTATAGCTATCTGATCCCTGTGCGTACACTTTCTGGCAGTGACCTGTGCCGGTCCTTTCATGCAGGTCCATTTGGCTGGACACTAAAGTCTGGTCTGTTAAATTGATGCCACAAAGTTAAATTAGGCTCTGGATGAAATCTTGGAGGTGCCGGATGATGGAAAGACATCCTTTTCAAAGAGCAGCACTGCTTCCTTCCTCTCTGTGTTGCTTTGCGAAAGTCTGTCTGATACCTGTGTGACTTTGCTAGGACACAGCTGTCCCAGTCCGGAGAGAGGACGAGATGCTGGAGTTGGTTAAACAAGCTCAAACAGCTTAGCTTGGGGGTGTTGCGTGAAAGGGGGCAAAGCAGTTTTGGCAGAAAATAAACCCCCATTTACATTTTTGACCAATTTTAGTAATTATTCTACAAGGGGCTTTCTCACACCATGCCTTTTTGCCTCTGGAGCTCAGTAGTGAGGTCTCTTTCAGGCTGCCTGTGTGAGACGCGCTCTGTGCTGCCGGGTTATACGAGCTTCTCATAAGAGCTCCTTGGTGACTGTCTCCCTCCCTGTGTTAAGGCATGGCAGAAAGGGGCAAAAGCAGGCAAAACCAGCACTTTCTTCCCCTTCTGGGACTGCGGCTTTTGGCTAGAAGGTTTGAAAGCAAAGGTCTTGGAGGTTGGTGGGAATACTTGTCACTTCCCTTGATACTAGTGTGGCATCGTAGTATGTTGTATGAGCTGGGATTGCCTCTTGTTACTGTTTTTACAGTTTTTCCCTCGCCTATCTGAAGATGCACCCGCAGCTCAGTGTTGTCGTCCTTCTCACCTGCGAGGGTTCTTGAGGTAGTAGCTCACTACGGCAAACAGCGCGTGAGGTCTGGGCTGGCTGCCCGACCAACTGCTACGTGTGCTAATGATGTCTCTTGCGAAAAGGGCCAACACTCTCAGATGGGGAGGCATCTGACAATTATATTAAAATAGCTCCAAGGGCTGATGGTTGTATGGGAGCTGAAGAGAACTTCCTGTTTTAATAGCTGGGACGCACAGCAATCGCGTAATGAAATCTTTTGGTTATTCATGTAACTCTTCTATCAAACAGCCACTTCTCCTGCACAAGCACTGGGTTAGTGATCTCTGGTTTTCAGTTGGATCTCATGGGAACCTCTGGTTCCTAATACTAAATCGGTTTTGCTTAAAGGTAGGTAGTGAGCGGAGCTCTTGCTTCTCTTGGCTGCTCCAAACAAGTGCCTCTGTATCTTTATCAGCTTCTTGTTGTCTCTGAAGCAGTGATTGTCCCCTTTCCTTGTCTCAGTTGTGTGTTCCCACACCATCCTTCACATTGGCTCAGTGAGGCTACCCAGGGAGACGATTACATCCACTAATGGTATGGAAGCGGAACTTCTTGCAGGGTACTTTCCTGCTGAAAGTGGACTCCACTGCCTGGTTTTGGTGGTCAAGCCGATGCCAAAATGACTGCAAGGGAAGAGGCAGGAGAGCGGATCTGGTGTAGAGGGTTAGGGAGGAGGTGGGAGCATGCACACAGTCTGACCAGTTCGGCTGTATTGGGTGAACACCCGTATGCCATGGTGACAAATAGCACGAATCAGTTTGTTTTCCCACCGTGCTTGTTGTCAACAGAGTTGAAATATGTAAATTAAAGACTATCAGCTAAATAGACAAGTACTTAATGTGGAGAAAAGCCCCGCCTTTCTTGTAAGGGGCATACTTGCATCAGAAATGCAAAGCCAGAGGTTGGACTCCAGGGTTGATGACTGGTGGGAAGGGCGCTGCAGGGCAGCAGTTGCTTTCCCAAGCAGGAGATAACTTGTAGCACACCCTTGTGCTCAGTCCCTCCTTTACTTTTTTTTTTTTTTTAATAGGTGGAAATTCCCCCCTGTGTATAAACTGATGTGGCTAACCCTGCTGTTTGTGCAGCTCCTGGTGCAGGCGTGGTCTCTGCGTGGCCGCTGTAACTCAGACTGTTGCTAATGACGTTAACCTGGTGGCTGTTTTTTTTCTCCAAGCTTCTCCGTGCTGTGCCATCAGGAACATCTTGGAGGACGTGACCTTTCTCTTGCTTTCCCTTGCCTGTTGCCCTGTGTTGGGAGACGTGGTGCTGCTGAACAAGACGGTTGTCTTTCCCTAAGCGCTCGGGAGCCGAGTGAGACAGGCCAAGCTCTGCAGCTTGCCCAGGAGGGAGTGCGTTTGCTCAGCCATGTTCTTCCCTCCTCTCCTTCCCAGTAATGGGCTAGTTCTTGCCATCAGCGCTGTGCATTATGCTTATGTAGGTGCGGCCCTTGTTAAAACGAGCATAGGGTGTCTCGCAAGGAAAAATGAGCACGTATGATAAGACCTCTGAGAGAAGAGCATTTTTGAGCAACTGCATCTTTACCAGCCCCCCTGAGTCACCCAGGCTCCTTGGCCATTTGTTCTGTGGTATTGCCCAGACTGTGGTACGCCACTGGGCATACGCTGCCCCTTGCCTGAAAGACTTCTTGAGCAGTGTGCTGTCTCACCTGACGCGGGATGGCCCTCTCCATTCTTTACTGCCTGCTTGGGGTATGTCTGTCCATTCTTCCTTTCTTAGGGGGCTCCCAGAAGGGCCGTTTGCCAAGGTGCAGCTACTTTCTCGTTTGGTCAAACTGATGTGCGACTCTCCATGTTACCTGTACTCCGCGTGCTCTGTTTCACGGCCCAGGTGGGTTTGGAGGGTGTTAGCTGGCTTTTTATTAGGTAAAACTTAAATGGGATATTGTCCTCCAAGCAGTTTGGGTCTTTGGGACCTGGCTGGAGTGAGTTTGCAGGGCCCCTGGAAAGCGCGCTGTGTTGCTGTTGGGTATGGTTTCACTTGGCAGATCTTCTCCTGCTGTCTCTGCCGTTTGCTGCTATAGACACAGCTAAAAACAGACTGATGATTTTGGCCTGTTCCCAAGAGGCAGCAGTGTCCTCTGTTACTTGGCCACCATCTAGGTCTCATTTTGCAGCTGGTAGCAGCTGCCTCCTTTTAAAAACAGACTTGGAGGGGGATTTGTGGGAGCTGTTGTGTCAGTGCTGCCCCTGACCCAGCCTTCCTGTTGCTTTAACTTACACCAACCACTCTCTCTCACTGCGCCCCGATTTTATGTGGGGTGCATCTGGGGTCCTGTGCTGGGGAGGTGTGCTGCTCGGCTTTCCCTGGCTGCCCATCCTCTGCTTCCTCTGAGGAACATTCCTCACTGTTGCTCTCCTCAACCCCTGGTCTCCTGTCCAAGGATGGCGAGTCACCAATTTGCTCCCTAGAGACCTTCCTGCTAGTGAGCAGGAAGAGAAATAGAGAAGATCACACATGCAAATGGAAAGTACTGCTTCAAAAACTGTAAAGAAGAATCTTAATCACTAAGAATAAATGAATTCTAGCTGTCAAAAGGAGCAGGCCCCTGCTCCTGGCAGGGTATTTCTGCTGGTTTGGTTACCTTAGTCCCGGTGGTGATCTGTCCCTTTCGCGAGCTGAATCAGTTCCTGAAACCCAGCCTGGGAAAAAAGAAACCAGGAGCCGGGAGCTGTTGGTTGGCTGGGACTCTCCTGTGAACTCCTGCCCTGAATGACTTGTCCAGGATTGCACAAGGAACTAGTAGCAGGGCACGGGCTTGAGCTGATCGGCGAGGTTTTATCTCAGCTGGAGATCCTGCTGCCCCGTCGCAAACGCACTGGCAAGTCCAGGACCTCCTCCCTCTTCTTCCCTTGTAAGCTGGTGCCAACAGACCCAACTCCTCTCTGTAGTGAGGTGAGACAAAAATATCATTTATCAGAGGCTTAGACCAGGATGAAAAGCCTGGATAAAAAAGAAATTGGTTTTAGCCCGGACAGAGAGGCCTGGATGAGGGGCAGGGGAATGAAACTCCTGATGCTGCAGCAGTGCTTCTCTCTGATTTTGAGGACTCTCTTGGGTACAGATTTTATATTGTTTTAGACAGAGCCAGATGCTGCTACCCTCTGTCTGCCTCTCGCTTTGTCGGAGGTTGAGAGTGAATAACTAAGGTGGTGTATTCGATCACCCCTGGATCTTGTGGTCGCTGGAAATTAGGAAAGTCTTTTCCTTACCCCAAGGATCTCTTGGGCCTGAATTGTCAAAGTGAGCATCACCACTAGGGACTGAATCAACAGAGACCCTCTGCAATGTGCGCTGGCAATCTCTGGGACTGCTTTGCAGCAGGGAAGAGGGATTCTTCGAGTCATTAATGCTCATCTTGTCACACCTGAAGCCCACCTAAAAGAGCAGAGGGATTTTGGTGGGGTGTCTCTTGAGTTGCTGTGGGGCAGTAGCTGGGCAAGCAGGTCTCTGCTTGGACATGGGATATTTAACGTGGCCAAGCCCGTAAATGGTCACGTTTCAAGCTGCCCTCTGGTGGTTTCGGACAGAAGGACTGAGATGAAAAATCCATCTGCGTTATTGACGTCAGCCGCTCGTAAGAGCCGCTGCAGCAAATTGGACCCAGCGCTCTCCCCACCACACCCCGGGAGCTTCCGGAGCTGAGCAACGCTCGGAGCAGGAGCCGGCAGGGTGGGACATGGGGGCTGGACTCCAGCAGCTCTCCGGGCCTTCTGGCTGGCCTGTGGCGGTGCCTGGGTCATGTCTGCTGATAATAAAGCCCAATGAGGCACTAAATTAATCAGCTGCAGGGGTCATACAGCTTGGTATCTGCATGGGAGGTGACTGGATGTTTCACGATGAGGTGTCGGGGGACTGAAGCAGGAGAACACCAGCTAAAGGCCTCAACAGGAGCTTCTTCACGGGTTCTCTGATGAAAGGTGGGCTTGAGCTCTGAAGCACAGGTTTACAGTCACCTTTAATCCCTTGCCATTGGTATTTGTGTTGGGATAAACTGTATGAACAGTAAATACCTATATCACCTATATACCTAACCATTTTATATTTCACGTTCCTGATTTTTAGGCTTTATGCATGTGTGAAAATTCTTCCTTCTGTTAGCTTCAAATTTCCAGCTTTGCCTTGGTTTTGAAGAAATCAGGACCCTGCCGAGGGTTGCGTAGCACACGCGGGATGTGCTTGCTCCTCCCGTGCCTCTACTTGCTGCACTTCCTGGGCCAGAGAAGTGTCCGTGTGAAAGGTGCAGTTGTGAGTGTGTGAGCAAAAAGCCTAAACCCCGCAGTCCCCTCTGTGCAGTCACTGGAGACACTGGTCGGAGTTGGACAAACACTGTGCAGGTTTGTGCTGGGCTGACCCCAGATACGTCTGCCTGGTGTTTGGTGGGGTTGTATTTCCCTGGCAGCAGCGAGCTGTATGAAAACAGACACCTGCGGGTACCGTGCTGACATCTTGGCAAATATTGCTGCTGAAAGGTCCAGCTCCTCTCTTTCCTGAATAAAAGTGGTTTCTACACGAGTCCAGCACACTGATGACCTGCCGACGCTCAACGTGTGAGAGGTCTCTTATTTTGGGATTTTGGGGTGTTGATGCTCACCAAAGCATACCTGGGTGAGGCAGGGGAGAGGATTTTTCATGCTCGCACAGAGGGAACGGTCATGTTATCCGACACGCAGCCCTGGAAAGATGGATGTGTAGTAAGCAGAGCACTGCTTGTGTCCTCCTTGAGGTGCCCTCCCTGTGCTCCCAACGACGTGGCTATACAGAGGGAGCGTACCCAGGAGAACCTCAGCTCTTCACCCTTCCTGAATGATTTGGGCCCAACGGGTAGGTGAGGAGGTTCCCTTGCCAAGGGCTGCGGCAGTGGTGGAGCAGGTAGGTATCTTTCCCCCCTCCTTCATGCTGGTTTGAAGGAGTTTCTCTTCCCCTTCCCGTCAAGTGGGAGCCTTCAAAAATTCTGCACCCCTGCTGTGTGGCTAGTCCTGGTGTGGATCATTTGTTTCCCAAATCTCCCACCTCTCACAATTTGGTACCCAAGGGGAAGCTGAGGTGCCAGCGCAGTGCTGCATGCTTCCCAGAGCTCTCAGCAGGGTGGTCTGCTGCTTATTAATGGTTTCCAAGTTGTTTTCCTAGCTGTCTGTCACCTGCCTCTCCCAGTTCTGGGCTGTTACCTTCCTTGCATCCAAGGGTTGGTGTCGGGTGAGAAGCAATTCCTTTTAAATGCAGCTGGGGGCCCAGAGCAGGGCTAACGCCGGCAAAACTAGAGGCACCAAATGGTGGTTGGAAGCTCGCAGTGAGCGCCTTCATGCACGAGTTGAGAACCGATGTCTTCCAAGCGAGGTAGGTGATTTGCTTTGCCTCTCGAGGACTGTTTCATCCTTCCATCAGCCTGCCAGCGCCCTCGGCTCCTCCCTGCGTGGGCTCTGGGTGTGCAGCGGAGGTGCTGGGCGTAGAGGTGACGCTTGGGAGCCAGCAGCGTGTGAAATGCTTGCCCTGTAAATATGCTCTGGCTTCTTCTTTCCTTCTGTGTCTGGCTTGGGCACCGCTTTTAGAAACTGCTGAGGCATCATCCCGGCAGCCAAGAGGCTGTTGGTGGTTTCCTGGGAGGAGATGGGAGGGCTGAGACGCGAGGGCCGGCTCTTCGATGCGCTCCTGCACAGAGGGGAAGATCCGGCAGGGTCTGGGTAGTGTGGCTGTGGAGGAAAAGCCGCTCTGCTTTCCGAAAAGCAGGAGTGGGAGGCGGCAGAAGGGCTGGCAGACGGGAGCGAGGGGCTGCCATGCTTGCGTGGTCGCTGCTCTCAGTTTTTTATCCAAAGCTTGGTTTTAAGAGGCGTTGGCTGGGCCACCCTGTCTTCTCCCCAGGCGGGGGCAGTGTGCAGGGGGCTGTTGAGGTTGCCACCAGTGGCAGGGGATACTTGGCAGCCCAGGAGGTGGCTCTGGCAGATCCTTGGAGGCGTTCAGCCCTGCTTGGGAGCTGGAGGCTGCTGTGCCAGCGTGGGGTGAGCTAACGAGTATTGATCCAGGTAGGAATTTGTCCTGGCCCTGGGTCCGATCCTGGCGGAGGACGGGCTCTGCCCAGCTCTCCGGGCACCTGCATCGCTGTGCAGCGTGAGCCGGACGCTCGGTTGCTCCTGTAGAGTAAATCAGCGGTATCGTGGGCATAACCCATGGGACGTTGCAGCCTTTGCTGGCTGTCGGGATTTGCCTGTGGGTAGCTCTGAAGCTCATCCTGTGTTGTGTTGCCTCCATTCAGTCTAACTCACCAGAGCACGTGGCAGCAAGCGCAGGTTCCCAGCACCCAAAGGCCTGGCTCTGAAGCACAAGAAAAAGCCTTTTCTGTGACGCTGCCATTTTCCGCTCATTTTCCATGTCAGGAGCGGGGCTCTGGGGTAAACCAGGCAGGGATCGTTTGCTGCAGATAGTCTTTGCAGGACTGGGGAGCACTTGTGGTGATTTTTGGGCTGAGGGCAAAGAAATGAGCCCACCAACCTCTTCTGAGAGTGGCTGGCTGCACGTTTATCTCTAGCAGATAAACCTGGGCTGCTGCGCCGGATCTGCCGGTGGTACCCGAGCTCCGTGAACATTCCTGACGCTGGTGGGAGATGGGGGTGAGATTTCCCAGCAGCTGTGCAGCTTCTGCCAGGCACAGAGAGCATCTGCGGGGCAAGCTGGTGTCTCCTGGCAGCTCTGCCCGCCGGTGCGGGGTGAGGCAAGGCCAGTCCCGTTGTTGGCTGGGGACTGGGAAGTGCTGCAGGGATGGAGCCTTTGCTCCCGTGTCGGGCGCACGCGGAGGCAGGGGCGAGCAGGGGCTGGGTGCAAGTCATTGCTGCGGAGCAGAGCCGGCATCGCTTAGCACAGCGTTTGTCGGCTGATGGATGGGCATCCTTATTGCTGCCTCTGGAGGCAGCGGAGTGGGGCTTTTTTTTTATTTCCTTTGAATTAATGAAAAGAAAAAGGGAAAAAAAAAAAAAGTCTCTTATGACAAACCAGCGCCAACCATCCCAAGAGTTGCTTATGAACCTGGCACTGACTGATCTTTAAAGCCCTGTTAAAATAAACCTTGAAATGTTTTGCGCAATATATTTTTATTCTCTTACTTGACAAATACTGATCACCCTGATTTGGTATGTGCTCGAATAACAAAGATGGTAATTTGTCACCTACGTGCAGTGGGGGAACGTGCGGGGATGCAGTCGGCTGCAAGAAATAATCTGGAATTTCTCACTGCTGCTCGGCATGTGGGTCGTTACAGCCCATACAGCTAACCTGGCCGGGGTGTCCCCTTCTGCTCTGTTCCCGGTGCCTTTCCCTGGGATCAAATCCACCATCTGGGGTGGGGGTTCTCCGTTTTCATGCTTGCTCGTGTCCCTTTTGCGTGTGGGGCAGCTGCGGCGCCGTGGCTGTGGGTGAAGCTGGAGGGGACACGGGGCAGTGGGGCTGAGGGAGGTGGTGGGAGTGGATCCTGCGTGGATGAATCCCAGGGGTGTTCTATCTGGATTCGTTATGGGGCTGCGGGGGTGGATGAGGTCCCCCCTTCTCCTGTGAGCGTTTGTCGCCTGTTCCTTGCTGGGCTTGTTGGCAAACCTTTGGGGACCTGAAAGGAGCAGTTTAGGCCCAGCCTGGTGCGTCCAAAGGGGGTGTCACTGCTCCAGTTAATCCCAAGGGAACCCTGTGCGGCAGCCAGCTGTCCTTGGGTGGCTGGAGGAGAGCAGGGAAAGTTGGAAATCTGCTGATTTTCCTCTGCCTTTCCTTCTCCCGCTGGCAGTCTCCCATGCCTTGCTTCCCCACGTGTCTTCCCAGTCTCCTCTGACCCTGTTCCTCTTCTCTCTTGTACCTCGAACCCTTCCACCTCTCTCATATCCTCTGCAACTACTCCCTTTCCATCTGTCCCTCCCTCCGCAGCTCCCTTCTCTCTTCTCCCCTGTGCCCCCAGTTTTGCCTTCTGTCCTTCTGAGCTGCCTCTTCTTCCGTCCCCCTGTCCCCAGAGGGGGGACCTGTTTACGGACCAGCTCGGAGAGGTGTCACGGCAGGAGATGGGGCCAGGCAGCAGATCCCGTGTGCTCCTTGAGGGTATCTCGGCGTGCTGTGGGGTGCCAGCAGTTGGGTACTTGATTTTGGGGGGGTTTCATGTATCGTTGAAGCCGTTGGGAGGGTGGAAACATGCTGCGGAAGCTTGGCTGGGAAGCGTGGGGAGAGCCGGGTGCTGTCTCTGCCCTACAGCGGGACTTGGAAACCCCGCTCTCAGAGCGGGGGAAGCGACAGCAGCTCTTCAGAGCTTTCCCCGGGGCTGAGCGCTGCGCCTGCTGTCTGGTTTTTTTAAAATGCGACACTCTTGTAGAGCCTTTTCCAAGAGGCGAAGCAAAAGTGATTAGCGTTATGTTTGCTCAACCTTAACTACAGCTGAACAAACTTTGTTTTTCCTCCTTAGGATTTATTATTCGGGTGAAAATTAAAACAGTTTACTTGTTAGTGCCATTACATAGGATCTTGTGTTATTCTTTCTTTCTGTTTTATGTCCCCTCTTCTTTATGATCCTAAAGACGCTCCAGTGGGCTATGGGGCAGCAGGACTATGTGGGTCCATACAGCCCAAATGATTTTTAATTGCGCTAGCAGCCAAGTTGGCTGGGAGCACAGTGGAAATATTAAGCCCCTTTCCCTTGAAACCGCTGATTTTAAAAAATGAAAATATTATTCCTAAAAATACTGTTTAGCCTCTTCGGCGAACAGGCGAAGCAGATGTAATGCAGGCGGCATCCTTGCTTTTGTGAGATGTGGCCACCTTGGCTGTCCTGGGGTGGCTTTTCAGGCTCCTACCACGTAGGAACAGACAGACCCCTTGCCCCGATGGGTGCTGTCTTGTCCCCGATGGATGTTGTGCCCGGAGCTGGGGACTCATCAGCGGATGCTTTGCGAGGTCCTGGTCCACCCTCCTGCCTTGGCTCCGTTGCAGAGCATCAGTGGGCAGGACACTCACCCGCCAGACCTGTTTTGCCCAAATCACCGAGATTTTGCCCCTGTCCTGTGGGCTGGCCAGGCCTTTGCGCTGCGGGGCGGCAGCTCCCTGCAGGCTTTCCCAAGCCCACTAGATGGCAAACACGTAAAAGCTTTGCTGCTCTGCTCCTGGCCGAGGTCAGGCCCTGTTTGCGGTGCCAAGGGGTGGGATGGAGATTTTTTTATTTTTATTTTTTATTTTTTTTTTTTGCCGGGGGCCGCCTGCCCCAGCAGCCACCGGCTGTAGGTCTAGTGCGATCATTTACATTTCCAGCTCCTTTGTATAACATCAATACTGGAGAGTGGACAAACTGCTGAGCTGTTTACAGCTGCGCCGGGGCTCCGCCATCAACACAGCGCGGCCGAATTCGCAGCGTCCAGCTGGGCTCCGACGGCTGCCGGACCGCCGAGAGCAGCCCAGGCTCTGTTGGTTTTGGCTTCCTCCGCATGAACCCGGCGCTGGTTTAGAGAGGATCAGGAGGAAGAGGAGAGAGGCGAGGGGGCTTCCTGGGGGAGTTTCTTTCCACTGATGGGCTGTACTGAGCAGCCTGGGTTGCCCTGCATCTCCCTGGCTTCGGAGCAGGCTCATCCGGAGCTGTGTCCCCGTGGGAGAGTTTCTGCATGGGGACAGGACCCTCCTCTCAGTGCAGAAAGTGCTGAGCCCCTCTCGGGTTCCCCGCTCTGGGGTTGTAGGAGCTGCCACGCTGCCCAGGCGCCCCATCCCTCTTTGCAGATGTCCCTTCGGTGCTGCCCTCTGTCCCCTGCTGTCTCAGCCCTGGTGAACCTGGGTGGTTTGGCCTCTTTGGTGAACGACATTGCAAAGGTGGATGGGACAAACCTGTCCTAGGGTGGTCGCTGCCACCAGACTGATGCCTCTCCCCAGCTTTGGTCTCTGGATTTCATATTCTCTCTTAAAGGGAAGAACACTACTCAGGTTTGCGGGCTGGGACTTCTCTTTTGAGGGTTCAGTGAAGCAGTGGGAGCATCTTCTGTCTCCTGAGAGCGAGGAAGCCTGAATCTGCTGGGCTGACGTGTCTCGTGTCACGTGGAAGAGCTGCCACCAGCTCCACATGTTGCCCAGGGCGCCTGGGGACGTGGCTGCCTCTGCAGCAGAGCAGGAGACTTTTTTGAGATGCCCGAGGAATTCAGGAGCTCGATGGATGCAGGTGTGGAGGGGCCCAAAGAGCTGCCTCTGAAAATGCCTCCAGACTTTAACCTGTATTACGAGGGGCTGAAATACCTTTGAAAATCTGGCCGTAGTGTCTGGCCGGAGCTGGGCCGCGGTGCCTAGAAAGCAGGATCGCTTTTGAAGACGGGACTGTGTTGCTTGAGGGGGCTTTTGGAAATGTGAGCTTTGACCCCGTGCCCTGATGAAACCTGTCCTGTTCCCCAGCCTGGTCTGGAGACACTGTGGGGGATGATTTGCCCTGGAGCTTCCCGAGGTGGGTGTTCAGCTGCACTCCTGACCCTGGGAGGAACGGGCAAGGGTCTGGGCCGTGTGATGTGCCCACAGTGCTGGCGCGGCCCGCCTGGCCTGCCCGCATTGCCCTTCGGCGATGAACTTGGCTGTGAGCGCAGGAGAGCCTTAGCGCAGTGCTGTGGGCATCTGCTTTTTGCCCTCATCCTTCCTCAGACCCCTGCGGCAGGGTCCCGGCCCCGCTGCGCGGTGCAGGATTTGCCTGCTCAGGGAGGAGCACCTGGAGTCTGATTCCTGCCTCCACCTCCCTCATTTTAAGTCTTGCTCTGCTCCCTTCTAGTTTCCATCAGGCTTGGCTCTAGCCTGGCTCCGGCGTGGGTTAATCTGTCAAAACTGTTTTTAACAAACCCACCCAGACAATGAACAATCTCAGATCTCTGCCTCTTCTCCCCTGCTGCCACCCGACGGCAATTTGGGTTGGAAAACAATAGATCCTGGTCTAACAGACCTGATTTCATTCTCTGGGGAGATTGCAGGTTTGGTTGCTAAAGATAACTGAGTTTATGTGGTAGGCTCCAGCTCGGCAAAAGGTTCAATGGAGTGTTGTGGTGTTTAAAAACGAGCACAGCAGACTGCAAAATGAGCGTGCTGCTCCCTCGGCCTGCTGCTCGTGTCCTGCGCGGGGACAGCCTGAGTAGAGGGAGCAGGGGACGTGGTGATGGATGTCCCCGCCGTGTGGCTGGGCTGCTGGCAGCTCAGCTTAGGCTTTGGCCACCCTTCCAAAGGCACAAAGCCTCGGGCACTGCCTCAGAGACAGTGGTGGGATGGGAAGGGGCATGGAGCACCGTCTGTCTCTGCCTTGGGGAGCTCCAAGGTGGTGGCAGTCTCTGAAATCACTTTGAGTCACCCAGCGATGCCGTGGCTGTGGCCGGAGGTGATGCTCAACACCCGTTCCCAGCTCTCCGTCCGGGGAGGGACTTGTGCGTCCTTCCCCGCCGTGGAAGCGTGGAGGTGTGTTGCCGACAGGGCGGTGCTCGGGGCGGCTGAAACCCTGTGGTACCCAGGCCCGTTGGAGGCGCAGGTGAGCCTGGCTCCCGCCTTTCCTTGCCCGGCAGGGATTGCAGCCCAAGACTTGCTCCGGGCTTGCTCTGCGCAGGCGGCGTGAGCGAAGCCAGGTTTCCCTTCCTTGCCTGCCCCCTGCCTTCAAGGGGCGAGATCTAATCGCGTGCAGATAACGAAGCCCAAGAGCTACAGCCGTATTATTCCCCATCTGCGCCAGATGCGTTTTATTACTGCCTCGGGTGGAGCTTGCAGAATGTCAGGCTGGAGGGAGCAGAGTGCACCCTGAGAGTCCTGTTAGGGATGGAGTTGGAGGGGAGGCTCTGTCTGCTGCGTGTTCCTCGCCAGTCTTCTCTCTGAGTGCCTTACCCCCAAGGCACCCCAAGAAAGCTGGAGGGGGACCAAGGCTCCTTCCTGGGTACCCGAGCAATCCCACGGCTTTCCATGGGTGATGTCTGTATCCAAAGACCAACACTGAGGTGGTGTCTGTATCCAAACACCAACACTGGGACCTGGAGTCTTGGAGAATGAGGATGACTAAAGGGGGAACATGGAAACAAACCACGCTGGAGGAGCTTCTCCTGGCTCTGCTGACCCATGGGAGCCTCTGGGGAGTGGGGCGCTGGTTTAGGAGGGTCTGCGTCACTGTATCTTAATTTCTGGGAGCAGCTCAGAGAACCAGGGCTCTGATACGCAGCTGGGTCTGTCAGTCTTTTGACACTGTCCTGTCCAAAAAGCCCCTGAACCTGCTAGCTTAGCTTGCCAGCTCTGGCTCCTTGCCTGCTTCCCTCCTGGAGGCTGGTTGGAAGGCACAGACATGGGCAGAAGGAGCACTTACATCTGTCGTGATGTCTCTGCAGCGAAAAAAAGGATCATTTTGGTCACTCTGGGTGCTGTCGGAGCTTGAAGGACCAGAGACTGAGACCTGACTGCGTGTCGGCTGGATGGCTGTGCATCGGCATCTCGGAAGGGCTGGACAGGAAGGTCTCCTGTTTTGGGGAGCTGCTGGCAGCTGGGGAGCCAAGACAAAATGGAAGCATTGGTTTATCCAAGCTTTCCTGAGCCCTGTCAGTAGTCTCAGCAGGTCCCTGGTTTCATGGGACATCAGTGGGTGGCCATACAGTTGCGTGTCCTGTCTGCAGCCGTGGCGGTGCTGGGGTGACAGTCTGCTTGGCGGCACCGCTGGGCTGGAGTTTGTGGGGCAGCCTCTTCCTTCCTGGCTTTTGGAGGCTGGTTCCCCCGTGGCCCTGGCTCTTGTCCCTGAAGACCGTGCGTAGGTAGAGGGGAGGTCTGCTTGGTAGATGTCCTAGGAGTTTTCCTGCCTCCATGACATTCCCGAACTGAGCTGGCACTGACGTGGTGTCCGTACAGCCTGTCTCAGGACATGCTTCACATTTTATGGCTTCTTTTCTCCTCCTGCCCACTCTGGGGATGTGGCAACAGCCAAATCCCAGCCACTGAGTACACCGGAGCAGTGGGATACACTGCGGAGACACGGAGCGGTGGGCCAAGCCCTGCTGCCTGGGGTAAGCGCCCAAGAACAGCCTGGCCCTGCCAGGTACCGCCAGCTGCTCTCCCGCCGTGCCAAAATGTGCGTCCCTCCACCCCATCCCTCCGCCAGCCTTGGCCCTGTCCCCCTCGCGTTTTCCTCTCCTCTGGCTTTGTGGATCCGTTTAGGGACTGGAAGCTGCTAGGCACACGCAGGCATGGTGGAAAGGAGCCCAAGGGCTGGGCAGAGGTGGAAAAGGGGCTGCTTTGTGCCGCGGGGCCTCCCCAGCCCGTTGGCGGCCCCCCAGGCCCTCCACCTCCTGGCAGCCCCCGAGCCCTCGGCTCCTTGGGGCGCTTGCATGAGGCATCGCTCGCAGGACGCCCCTCTCCCTCCCCGCCGTGGGCTCCGGCACCAGGATGCCTGGCCAAGATCACAGGACAGCTTAAGGGTTTAAACTGATAGGAGGCTTAATAGCTTGACCCCGGGACCTCTCCGTCGCCTGCTTGGGGCAGCGGCTGTGATTTTGCAGCGCGTGTGGGAGCGTGTCCAGAGCCAGGCTCGGCTCCGCTGGGGTGGATCTCCAGCCACGCGTTGCGCGGGGGCTGGACAGACCCGGGGCTGGACAGATGTCTGAGAACCGAGCACCCGCGGGGCAAAGGCTGGTGTGCACACTGTGGCTCTTGGGAGATGTCGGTCCCCCTGTCCGAGCCTGACTTCTGCAGGGGATGTGCTGGGTCACGGGGCTGGCTGGGGAATACGGGCCAGCTGGGCAACCAAGCCCCCGCCTGTCCGAGGGTACTGGAAGGGACCCCGCGGAGGCAGGGTTTGTCCTGTGGGATGGATGTGGGGCTGACGCTTGGTGACACAGCTCTTGTGTCCTCTCGCGGGTGCCCCCAGCATGATCCCGGCCGTGTCCTGGCAGGGATGATGGGTGAGATAAATACGGCCCCAACTACAGGAGCAGTGAACATTGAGGAGGAGCTGCCACACCGGGGTCGCAGCCTCTGATGCCACCTGGCATCCCTGGTACATGCTGATCTCAGGCAAGACACGGGGCTCGGCGCTGCCGTAACCCCGCCGGCTGCTCTCCCGCACCACTCCCGACACGTTTCCTTGTGTGCTGGCTCCCACGGGTGCTCGGCTGCTGCCCCGGGGCTGTCTCGGCGTGCTTGCACAAGGCGGGCAGCCCTGACCTGCTCGGGGCTGTGTGGGTGGCATCCTGGCCTGGCAACGTCAGCCTGGTGCCCTGTGCCAAAGGGCTCCGAGCAAAGCTGGCCCGATGCGGGCTGGTGTGCCCAGGGGCAGGATTTGCTGCCATGTCCCCTCCTGTCTTCCCCTGTCAGTGGGTTTGTCTCCTGGAGAGCAGCCCGGGAACCTTTGTTGTCACAGAACGTGTCCTCTCCTTGGAGAGACGGAGCCCAATTTTTACTTCTGCAAACCTGTTGCACCCAAAAATCACAATGTGCCTCAGAAAAGCCTGGCAACCCCCCTCGTGCTGCAGCATCGTGAGGTTTGAACAGGAGCAGGAGCCCTTAGGTGAGTCCCAAAATGCTGCCAGGGGCTGTCACCAAGACCAGGAACATCCCTGGCTCCGGAAGGGACTGAGCGGTCCCCGTGGTGACCTGCATCCCAGCGGTGCCCAAGCCGAGCAGCAGGGACCGGCGCTGGGGCGAGGGGACCCGCCAGCATTTTGCCCCCCCCTTCCCCAAGTTGTTATTTCAGCTGCGGGAGCCTCGGCGGGGCCGACAAACACCCCGCAGGTGCTGTTTGCAAGGAC